>CM040431.1:50535623-50841669 GCA_022702705.1 Papilionanthe hookeriana x Papilionanthe teres
AAGGATACATCCTAATTTTCTCTTCATTGCTGTAAATGACAGGAGCCGTTTCTAACGTGGAAGATGCAGTAGTGGAGCCTTTGCACTTCAGTTCTAGATCTTTAGGTTTCACTAACAGAAAATTAGACATTTCAGTCGCGATTGTGGTATCGAGCAAATCCAGCTCTTTCCTTGGAATAAGGTCCTCCGCGAGAGCCTTTTCATATTTAGTGTAAAGTGCATCAATTGACATACGTACTAGACGTTCTGCCAAAATAAACAGGTCAACTTCCTTTGAGCACAAAGCATGTTCAATCTTCTGAGAAATACTTCCCAGGAAAGCATTTGAATCTTCAATGCAAATGAAGGATGAAGCCGCTTGACTTGTTGATTGGCTCAAACAATTGTCACCAGCAGAAGAAACAGGTTCAACTCCTACATTTAAAGAATCATCTACTCCGTTTCTTTCACTATTAGAAGAAACGTTTAGTTTCGTAATCTGTTTCATCCAGCATTTCAAAAACCGCAACTTCTTTGATTTTTCAAGCGGTAAATTGAAATAAAACTCTTCCAGGACATTTGTTGAAGCCAAGTCAACAGACTGGCTAAACACTCTATCTGTGAAAGTGCTCCATGAGATATCATAAAGCAGATTCTTCTGTGTTTCATTTCCCTTTCTTCTGCTTTTATTAGCCCTATTTTTGGTAGAAAAAGAAAGATCAATATTTCGAGGAAAAATGCTTAGTAGGGCATAATTCACAGTGAAAGGCTGCAGCATGCCACTAAATGAGTTTCCATCACCATCAAAAACAGAAACTAATGCAGAACAATTTATGTTATAGAGGAAAGTTAGAATAAGCTGCCAAATAGGTTCCCTTACATCAAGCTCACCCGTCTCATCACAAATCAATTTAAGAATTTTATCTGCAATGAATTCGTCTTTAGCATTTGCAGCAGCTTCTTTCCCAGTTGCTCTTGAAATTCCGTGCAGTAGTATTAAAGCACAAGAGTTTTCGATGGCCTTAGTTTCCTCATTCATTTCCCATAATTCTCTAACGCAAATCCTTGTGTTAGCTCTACCACATTTTTCCGAAGAAAGCCATATCAAATCTGATCTCTTTTCAAGAACTTTTAAAACAACAAATTCAAGATCGCAGCTTTTACACTGTAGAGTTGCCCCGCTGGAGTCTTTGATGCTCAGAATCAATTCAGCGCGATTCTTCATGTAACTGTTCAAAGACTTCAAAGCTATAGTGCAGCATATGTATGGGAAAATCAAGCCAAATGGTACAAGTGCCGATCCCAACACAATCGCATCAGTCCTGTTGCATCCCCAGCCCAACTCCTTCAAGCCACTTTCAAATAAACCTAATCCGAACCTCTCCTCCTCGCTTAATCTGTCTAAACTAACATCAATCCAGCTAATATGAATATCTCTGGATACGAGTCGTTCCTTAACCATCCCAAAAATTTGCGAAAATTTCTTCAGGAACCGATCAGAACTTAAAAACTCCCCATCACTCAAATATTCAGACATGCAGCTGGATGATTGAGGGATCGGAGAAAAAAGCACCACTAAATTGGAACGAATCATTAAGGAATGCAGCATACCTCTGTGGTGCTGAATTTGTGGCTCCCATGCATAGTCGTACTCTAGTTGGAGCAGCGATCCAGCGACAAGAGACGCTCTGGAGCAAGCAGGTCGGTCGTAATCGAGAGGATCCTGGATAGAGAAGAGGGAATTGAGTGTGCTAAAAAGTAGATCTAATGTCTGAAGGGGCCTATCGAAGGAAAGGAAGGCGGGTGATTTACCGAGGAGTTGGCGAAGCTTAGAGGTGGAGAGGATGGGAGAGAGGGAAGAAAAGAAAAACTTGAAAGCGGCGAGAGATGAGGAGATAGCCGGAAAGGAGAGGATCCGACGTGCGGCAGCAAGAACATTGCAGACGTAAATCTTTTTGTTTTCGAAAACTAGAAGAGGATGGAGATCAATTAGAAGTACAATTCGCTGGATCCGTGAGGTGTCTAGCGAATCCATTGCTCATCAGGTAACGGATTTAGAGCAGGAATTAACCTGGATTTTAGCCTAAATCTTGCCAAACAGTCATTCTGGACAACATAAAGCCGCAGATTTGGTAAGTCCGGATTATCGTGAGGGTGTAGTTACGAAGAAGATAGTGTTGGGCGAAACTAGGATGCCGGGAGAGGGGGAGTGAAGCTGGCTAGGGTTTCGAGCAGAGAAATTTGAGGTTGAAGCTGAAGCAGAATAGGAGTTTTCCTTCCTGCTTTCTCCTTCTTCTACGGCTTATGAATTTTTGGCGGGAACCTGATAAATTTTGCGGTGAAATTTAATTTTAAATGCAAGGTCGATGGAGTTTTTAGGGTTGCTAAAAAAGCTGAGTTTGAGTGAGCTCGGTTTTAATTTGTGTTCAGCTCGTTAAAAAATATTATTATTTAGATTCTTCGCAGTTGTTTGTGTTCGGGTGTTGCTTAGCGAGCCGATGAGCCAAACACAACTGTTCAACAATGAGTCATTTTAACTATCCTAGCCACACAGCTGTAGGATTTTAAGGGTTGAAGCGAGATTTAAATCTTATTATTTACATTAAAATATTCATGTAAATAAAATTTAATATTTTTTTATTTTTTAATTAATATTTTTAATTATTTGTAACTTTTTATAGTCAGTGAATTAAATTATTTAAAAATAACACTCATCCGTTATAATTATATATATAATTTTTTCAAGCCAGAATGAGTTGAACAAGGAAAAGAATAAATCAGTCTATATTCAGTTCGCTTATATATCAAGTGCAAAAAAAGATTATTTATGTCCTATTTGTTTGCGTATCGAATGAGTCGAACACGCGCTAGCAGATGAGTCGTGCATGGGTTGTTTGCAAACAACAAGTAGTATCATATTTAGATGAAGGAGCAAGCGATTTTGAGGGGCCTTCACATGCACACAATTTTTATGCATTTGTATAGAACTAACCTAAACTTTAATATTTACATGTAAATCTTTAACATCACATGGAAAATATCACTTTTACGAACTTTTAAGAGTCGAATAAACTTTTTAATTCTTGAATTTCATCGTGTTATTATATTGATATAAAAAATTGTGTGTGTACATATACATATGTATATATAATGCCTAAATTTTAATATTAATTTAGCACTCTAATGTCAAATACATTGAAATATAGGGGCATATACATACATACAGGATACTCGTTTATTTACATATCTAACACCAAAATATTCATATTTACATTATAGCGCTCGAATATTTAATATCACATAAAAAATATCACTATATTTAAGCTTTAAAAAGTGAATATATCTTTTCATGTATAGATTTATGACACCAAGCAGTGATAAATATATATATCAAATTTTGAGCGTCGGGTATGTATGAAAGTTTCTTGAAAAATATATAAATAAAAAATATATATCTTTTATTTTTAAAAAAATAATATTAGTAAATAGTTTGATATGTTATTAAAGAATTAACTAGTATGCAAGTAAACATTAAACTTCGGGTGTTTAGAAACATAAATATATAAGAATTAGTTGATATTTATGTAAACCCTCTACAGAACATGCAATTTAGGGCGTCTTTGGGGTAGTTGTAGTTTAATAATAATGTACTGTCGGTAGATCGTTGCGGATAAGTTCGACTCGTTCGATCTGTTTTTGCAGTTGGAAATAGCTCTATTACGTACTGTTATAGGCAAAATGATCATACTGTCTTTGTATTGTATTATTGTTTACAACAAAAATGTTCATGCTAGCTCAACCTATACTTGAAAGTAAATATCCATTTCGAACATTACAACTCTCCAATTTGCATTTACAATTACCACCACACCACACAACTATCCAACGCTTCCAAATTCCACATGCAATCACAACCACCTCCAAATCTCGAGCATCAACCGAATAGAACAAAGAATAACCAAATCCATCAATCGAATAGGGCAAAAAAAAAAAAAAAAAAAAAAAAACCAAATCCATCAACCCGATGTAGTATAAAAAAACTCAAATCATTAACAAGTATATCATAGAGAAATCAAACAAATCCCAAAATTCAAGATCAACTAAACATCATCCAACGATAGGAGCACAGAGAACCCAGGAAAACCATCGCACATAAATATATGCAAAATGAAAATGCCCGTATAGATAAGATAGAAAATATCGAAACAGATGGGACAGAGGGAGGGACCGCTGCACTGAGGGCAAAGAGGCAATGATTCAAACCAAGTCGAATAACAAACGGGAGAGGGAGAGGAAGAGTGGCAAGCTCAACGCAACAACCACCGAAACCAACATATCCAAATGGAACCAAGCCATACCCACCGGAGCCACGGATCCAAGGGGATCGAGAGAAGAAAGTTAGGGCAACCATCACGAGAGATGGGATGAAGAGGCATTCAGATCAAGCAAACGGTGTACGGGACGAAGAGGTAGCAGGGTAAAAAATCACGAAGAAACGCGGACCTACATTTCATATAAATTATTTGAAGCTGCTTCCACACCACTAGCAGCGGTGTGCAGCCGCACCGTGGGTAAAAGGCCACACCAAATGGGATTATGGTGGTAAGATATCCCAACACTTGCATGATTGTAAACTTAAGGAGAAATTTTAAAAAGGGAACCTAATATATATATAGTGTTTAATGGGCAATGATAATAATAATAATAATAATAATAATAAATAATAAATAAATAAAATTAAAAGGAGCAAAAACGCCCCGCTTAGAGGCGCATAATATTTTAACTATATTATATAGAAATGCCATCCCTAGATGCATTTGCTATATAATATTATAGAAATTAATTTTGTAATGTATAATATTATATATTAGTATTACAAATATTATATATAATATTATTATTAAAAATGAATTATAAATTTATATTATATAAGTTATTTTTTTAGATAATTTCAAATTAATTTAAAAATATACATGAACATAATGACTAAACTAACAATAAATGAAATTCAAAAAAATTTATTTTGCAATAAAATATTATCGTAACATAATGTTTGTTAGAATACAATTATCTTCTCCGTCGGTGTGGAATGACCCCTAAATTTGTTTTATATCGTGAAGGCGGTCACAGTGATCGAGGAGGTCTTGAAATTCTTCTTCAATATCATCATATTCAGTTACGTCATTCATAGTGACACATAATTGATGGTTGTGTATAGCCGGTGAGTAATGCATATCCATAGGCTCCTGCATAGTCGAACAGTCCTGCATAGCTGGAGGGGCCCGAAAATATTGATTGGCCAAATAAGCAAATGATTGTGCATATTATAGTTTGTGCGACTCATTAAAGGGAAACATACGTGTTCTGGAAGCTGAAGATATCCTTGGAGCATCTGCTACTAATCGTCTCGTAGCAGTGGAACACAGCCGATGCGAGGCATCACAAACTAAACTACGGGGGCCATACGGTCAGATATCTATCATATGAGATGGCCCCGCCTAGAGATCATGTCTACTTGATTGATCAAATTTGGCATAATCGAAATGGATGGATTGTTCTACTCTACGTGATACCTCCAATATCTCATCGTATTCTTGTTTCATGGAGTCAGTAAACTATTGGAACGCAGACAATCCACAATCTCCTCCAAAGTTTTTTGTGATATCTTTGCTACGAATGAAGTAATTCATCTGTATAATTAAAGAATAAAATTTATTATTATTTATTATAATAAAAGCTATAAAACATAGTAAACACATAACACTTATCTCTCTCATAGTGATCAGGGGTAATAAGTATCCGACGGCTGAGAAGGGGGGCTTCACTAGTTAAAGGGATGCCCAAGATTAGTACCATTGCAAATAATGAGTTAGTTCTTGTTCTCCGTCTCCTTATGGAGAATTTAATGGCATTATATAAGCCCAATTATTCCAAATCTCGATATACTTACGGTGATATTGCATTCAGTCAACTTCAAACTTTACATCGTTCACCGACCCTTTTAAAATCTCCTTGACAAGTTCAATAGATATAGACTGAATGCTAAGAAACTGTTGTAAAACACAATCTGGGATGTGTCACTCGACACACTTCCAGCAAACTATTGGAACGTTGGCAATCCAATATATGTCCTGAAAATATGTCATGTAATAAAAATACATATAGATCAAAATATGGCAACAAAAAAAAATGCACATAAAATTATGAATTTAATTATATTTAAGATAAAAATATGACAGAATGCAGAATTGAATAGAAGGGTTTACCATCAAGTACATCTTTGTACATACTTACATTTCCAGATGGCCATGTACATCGCAACCATTCATTCTATCTGCATGTTATTTAATTAAATAAGATGAATCCAATCTAAAATTGTGTGTTTATATATAAAATAAAAAATAATTTTGTACATGAACGCGAGCGATTCGTCTGATAAATCACGAGGGGTCGGAGCACGAAGTGTAGGCCTACCGATGTACAAGTGCTCTCAGCATCATGTTTGGAGCTAGTGCAAACACAGCAGTTGTGACACAACTAGACTTAGTTGACATATGCAATTCTCTGCACATATATGCAAGCACTGCGCTGCCCAAAGAATATTCAAATTCTTCTAAATTTTTTATTAATGCAAAATATTCTAACCATAAATGTCATCCTGAGGTATATGAAAAAAGAAAATATCCTTAAATGAATAGTATATAAGTCTTAAAAAAATCACGTGCATGTTAATCCTCATAAGACTTCATGTAAAATTGCCAATAAAACTAGCGAAGTGGTATGATAGTCTATGTTTTGGAAAGTCTCATAAAAAAGTGTGATATTATCTCAAGATGTATAGGATGATGATAGATAAAATTATCTCTGGGGTGGTCACCCAATAACTCATTGCAACATGCGAGCTCAACGCAAATTTGGACCAACAACATTAGGCACTACTAGGGCATTTAGGTTTGTCCTAATACCAGTAAGTATTTATACATCTTGCAAGGTGATAGTCATCACACCTGAGAAAAATATATTTATGTAAGTTTAGGAAATTATAATTAACATAGTAATATGTTAATATGAATATTACTTTATCCTACTTACAGGTAAATGAAATGTATTGGTTAAGGGGAACTGCACAAATTTGTACCACTATAAATGAAATGTATTTGTTGTTAATAGATGGTGGTCTAATTTGATGTATTTAAGTGTCCGACACAGTCTATATCTACAAATCGTAGTGCATGAAGAAAACGTGAGCACTACATCTGCCACTCTTATGCCACTAGAAAATGGCTGAAAGCGACATTTCGTGTTTAGAAATTTAATTAAATCATTATCACTACTAAAATAACTGATTTTATATAGGGCAAACTTCTTGAAGTGGCCAATCATTTTCTAGTAAGAGTGGCAGGTGCAGTGCCCACATTTTCTTTATGCACTACGAATTGTAGGTATAAACTGTGTCAGATACTTACAATATATCAAATCAGACCACCATGTTTTAACAACGATGGTCGAGCGGTGGTGCCCCTTAACATATATATTTCATTTACCTGTAGGTAAGATAAAGTAATATTCATATTAATATATTACCATGTTACTTATAATTATCGAAACTTACACAAAATATATTTTCTCAGGTGATATGACTATCACATTATCGGATGTACAAATACTTATTGTTATTAGGACAGAAGGAAATGCCCTGAAAGGGTCTAATGTTATTGGTTCAAATTTGTGCTAGTCAAGTTGGCCAACATATTGCGATGATTTGTTGGATGACTACCCCAGAGATGATGTTATTTACCATGATCCTATAAAACATGAGATAACATCACATTTTTTAATAGGACACTCAGAAGCACAGACTATCATGCCGCTTCGATGACTCTATTGGTAATTTTACTGGGAGTCTTATAGGATTTACATCCACAAGATTTTTTAGGGCATGTTAGAGCTTATATTGTTCATAATAGGATGTTTTCTTCTTCGAGATATCTTTAAATCGCATGTACATTTAAAATACTTAACATTAATGAAAAATTTAGAAGAATTTAGAAGATATTCTTTGGGTGGCGCCGTGCTTGCACATTTTTATAAAGAATTGAATATGTCAATTAAACCTAGTCATACCACAACTGTTGTGTGTTTGCAGTTGTTCCAAACATGGTAATGAGAGCACTTACATGTTGGTTTGCCCACCCTTCATATTCCATCTCGTGATTTATCAGTCAAATCACTCGTGTTTTGGTATAAAATTAAGTTGTATTTTTATACATAAGAGAAACAATTTTAAATCGGATTCTTCTCATTTAGTTAACTAACATGTAGATGAAATGAACAGTTGTTATGTACATGACCATCTAAAAATATAAGTATGTACAGAGATTAACTTGATAGACTTAGACAGAGTCAGATTTATCCATAAACCCATTCTATTCAATCCCAAATTTCTGTCACATTTTTATCTTAAATATAATTAAAGTTATAACTTGATATGCAAGTTATTTGATCACCATATTTAGCTCTATATGTAGTTTTATTACATGACATGTTTTCAAGACAGATATTTAGAGTGCTTGTGTTCCAATAATTTATTGGAAGTGTGTCAGCGACACCTTCTAGATCGTGTCTTACAATAGTTTTCTAGTATTTATTCTATATCTATTGACTCTATCAAATAAGTTCTTAAAAGAGTAGATAGGCAAGATAAAACTGAAGTTGACTAGATGCAATATCACCTTAACTATATCAATAGGTGGAATAATTGTCGGGTGTATAAAATATCAAGCCGGGGAACAAGAACTGGCTCATTATTTGCAATGGTACTAATCTTGGGCATCACTCTACCTAGTGAAGCCCCCTACTTAGCCATCAAATACCTATTATCCTTGATCACCTGGTGAGAGAATAGTGGTATGTGTTTACTATATTTTATAGCTACTGCTAATTACTTTTATTATAATACATAATAATAAATTTTATTCTTCAATTATACGGATGGATTGCTACATTCGTAACAAAGATAAAGCAGGAAAATTTGGAGAGGATCGTAGTGGAAGTGCTAGCTCCATGAAACAAAGATATGATGAGATATTGGAGCTTTCACAAATAGTAGAATAATTCTTCCATATCGATTACACCACAATTGATCTTCGAGACGAAGTCATCTTATAGAACATATGTCAAACCATCTAGCCCCCCGTAGATCAACTTCTAATGCTCTACATCGACTAGGTTTCACTGCCGCAAGATGATCAATATGCTCCAAGGATATCTTCAGCTTCTAGAACACAGATCTCTCTTAAATGGGTAACATGATTAATATTATCCGTAGTCTTCTGCTTATCTTAGCCAATCAATATAACGAGCCCCTCCAACTATGCAGAACCCTACAGATATGCAGGACCCACCAACTATGCAGGATCATCCACATACAAGAGTCCATCATATGATTTACAATGGACAACATCCACCGGAGGTGATCTGGGTTTAAATTTTCAAAGCATCCTCCTATGTACCTAAATCTAACATAAGGTTATTTTTCAACACGCCTCCAAAACATAAGGTTATTTTTCAACACGCCTCCAATTTATACAAACTAGTACCTATGAACGAAGAGAATTATCATGCGCCCCAACAAGCTACAAAAGACGTAACCAAACATGATGTTGAAAAAGAATTTCAAGACGACCAATTGCGAGATCAGCCACTACAACCTGCTTTCACCATATATTATGTTTTGACGGAGAAGATAATTGTATTCTGAGAATATTATGTTTTGATAATATTTTATTGCAGAATAATTTTTTAAAATTTCTTCTAAAATTAACGATAATTTACAAATCATGAATACAAAAAACTGTTAATGTTTTACAACTGTATATAGCAACATAGGTAGTTATAATAAGAGAGCATAAGACTAACCATAAAATTTCGACCAAAAATAATATGTGCTATCAAGAGCTGTTGAGGAAATGGGCGAGGGCCTTGTCAGTGTCGTTATCGTACATGGCTAGAGCTTCCGTTACATTCTTTGAAGCAAACCCCATCTCTCGAAGAAGGTTGTAGCCTCTAACAAACTCTCTTACCTGAAAAAGTGAGGGAAAAGTATCAGTAATCTATATCCAAATACTTCACCTTCAACAATGAAATTTACATAAATAAATAACTTTTATATTAATTTCCTACACCACAAATCCACATAAAAAATTTGTGCAGATTGTGTGTGAATTTCAGTAAGCAATGAAGCATTCAAAGCAAGATAACATGAAAATTGCAATACATCATTCTGTAGCATCACAGCAGAAGCATCAGTTCAAATAAGTTGGTAGGAAGGATAATGAGTAGATTATTTCTTTATTGAAAAGATTTTTTAGCAGAGTAAGTGAGAAAATAAGATTGTGTGGAATAAAGTTTAAACGAGCTTACCAGTAAAGCAGTAGACGGAATTAGGGAAGTGCTAGAATTTCTAGTTCTATTTACTGGAAGAATTTCGGGCTTTGTAATGCGGCTTAACAGAATGATATGTCAGGGTTAGTGAATTTCCATTGCGGTCAGAATCGATACTAGTTTTTGAAAATTGATACCGCTTTTCATGTAAAAGATGTCAAACCTTGCTATAAAAACCTACTCGTTACAAATCATTTTGAACAGCTACTATTAAAAATCATCTTAGATCTATTACTTTCCATTTATTAATCCTTTGGCAATAATTTTATAGGCTTATATAATTAGTGCATTCTAAACCCTTTATTTTATAATAATTTCTTTTTATTTTAACTTTTTGTTTATTTCAATAAATAGCTGACAAGTTACACCTACCAGATATGAAAAGCAACACCAAAGCACCAACTTGGAATCATCCTTATTAAGAATCTACATAATCAATATAAAAATGGATGAACTAAATGTTAATTAATGATATAATACTATTATAGGTGAACATTTTAGTTACTCCAAAATTAATTTCAATACTACATGTGTCCAATCATATTGACCTTTAAAAAGCTTCAACATATTTTTAACATACCTTTCTTCCTTAATACATATCAAATGACTTTTCTTGATATTCAATCATATACCTTTTCAAAATCAATAAACACTATATAAAGAAATATTCTTTGATATCTGCACTTATAATTAATTATTTAACCCAAAAAATTCGTTTATATAATAGATTTTCTTAGCATGAAACCAAGTTTATTCTTTAAAACTATTATAATTCTTTTGAGTCAATGCTTTCGTCTTTGAAATAGACATAATAGATTATAGATGTTATGAAAGTTAAATCATTTATGATTATCACAATCTCAAACATCTCCTTTATTTTTACTATTGGTACCAAAAATGCTACTTCCAATCATTTGGTATCCTCTTAATCATCAAAGTTTCATTGAAACTTTTACTAAATAAATACAGTATCCCGCATAACTCTTCAAATCTCCAAAAGCATCTCAGATGGATCTCAAGCTTTAGATTCAATGTATATTTTTTATAGCCAACTCCACTCCGCTATTAATTTATAATGCCGTTATCTTCAATCATCTCCCTCATTCACCAAATTCTCTTCTCCGACAATGTCCCGCAGGAGATTAGTCAGCTGCAACAGTTATCCAAAATACACTTTAACCTCTCTAGAAAACCTCGACAGCAGCATCCCCCCGTCCATCTCCTCAATGCAGAGCCTCACAGCCGTTGATTTCTCCTCCAAGAACCTCTCTGGCCTTGTTCCAGTGACTGGCCAATTCAGCTACTTCAACTCCTCAACCTTCCTCGGAAACCCAAATCTCTATGGGACTTACCTTGCCTAACAGTAACAAGCCAGGCCACATTAACAGTCATTTCTCCTACTTCAAGCTCATTCTTTGTCATTTTTCTCCTCTTATGTTCCATTGCATTCACCATTGTTACGATAATCAAAGCACGGTCTATGAAGATGGCCAGTGAAGCCCATGTGAGGAAGCTCACCACTGCGTGCAAACCAACGGAATACAAGGCAGCTCGATGCTGCTATTGTAGGTGGAAACGAACGGGGAAGGTGATATGCAGGGTTGGGCACAGTAGAGAAGAGGGGATGGGTTGGGTTTGTGTACGGAGAGGAAGACCGGGCCAAAATGAAGCTAGGGATTGCAAGGCAAGAAGATAGTTGTGGCTTGAAGCATCTGTGAGGAGCAGAATAACGGAGTGGTAGAAGTGGGGTCTTGGTATGGTTTGGGTAGTATTGAAGTAAAATTAAAGTTTAAGATGTTCAATATGTAATTTAGGCTCTCTGGTGGTACATATGCAAATCCCCCATTTATAATATATCCTGTGATTTTATTTATTATTCCCTTCCAAAATAATTTATTCCTACTAAGGGGCTGCTTGTCTGCTTGGTTTGCTGAAAAAAAAAACGCAGTGTAAAAAAAATACAATATAATTAAAATTTCGTGTATTTGAAATATTTTGAAGTTATTTAGTTTAGTGTAAATTAAATGTAAGAGTGCATTTTATATTTGATTGAATGGTTTACTGAAAAAAGATTGCAATGTAATCAGATTGCAATGTACTCCGAATGCTCCTAATTTTTCGAACTTTGGGTCTTAGATACGTAAATACATAAGAATTGTGTGGTATGTATTTAAATTTCCAAAAGAAAATTAGTTTTACAAAGCTTTGCTTCTGATTGATGACACTGAATGCATGCATATTAGAAATATAGTATTGCTTGCCTGTACGAAATCAAATGCATTGAAATTCAGACGTGAGCAGTTACCGGGTGATGACAAACGGTGTGTAATGGCAAGACTCGAGGGAATCATGAGCAAATGCATTGTCATTGCGTCACCAATTTGCATGGTTTTAAAATATTGGGAAAATCTAAATTTTGGGGAATATCAAATCCCTCAAAATTTTAACTTCTTTTAATTCATGCCAAACACAAAAAATATTGAAATGCATGGAAATGACATGCAATACCCCCTCACCATGCAACCGACCAAACAACCCTTTTTTAAGGCTATAAAAAAGGCCTTAAACAACCCTTAACAAAGAACAAAATACATTAAGAAAAACAATAAATAAATAAATAAAAGACAGAAAAAAATACTTGGGCCCCCATTTGGGCCCACCATTGTTTTTTGTATTCTATCTTTTGTTCTTTTTATTTTGTTTTGTGTATTTGATTTGAATTAAATCATGTTTGGTTATGGTAATTGTTTTTTAGAACACTTGAAGCATCTCTTAAGTGTTCTGAGTGTTTTTAAAAATAATGTTATCTTTTTTAAGGAAAAAAACATATAAAATTTATACTAACCAAACATGTTTTTTAACACAAAAGTAAGAAAAATAGTAATAAATAAAAGTGAAGTCAAATGGGCCTTAATAACCATGCAATCCCAGAGGCGATGTGAGCACGAATAAATATTTGCCACATTGTTATAAGAGGGTATCCACATATGCATAAACAGCGCTTAATATTAAATTAAATTAACAAAAAAATTAATAATACTAATTGCTAAATTAGTAATTAATCATTAATTACCAAACAATTTAATCGGAATATAAACATTTTTTAATCGATTTATAAACTTAAAAATAAATACAACAAATAAAAATTATCATATAACTAAGAATTTAATGTTATGAAAATCAAGGGCTTCTATAAATTTAATGTTTATAAACTTGTGAAAATCAAGGGCTTCTATTCATTGGGAGCATCACTATTATTTTAAACATTTTCACTAAATTCATGTTGCTCTAAATCGTGTATTTGCAAAGTATTTTCCAAATAATGGAATTTTTTACCCTTTTTAATCAATCATTCTATTATCCAGTAGCTGAAAATTGAAATAATAGCTGATCATCTTTATTATGACTAAGAAGCATTTCTTCCGTTTGAAATACAATGCCAAGCCTACCATTAATAGTTAAGGCATTCTATTCAGTTATAGAATATTCGACTGTTTATCTGCCATCTGATTTGCACCATATATGGCACCAATGCTAGAGACCGAGGAAAAGCATTCTCACAAAAAAATAAATAAATAAATAATAAAAAAATTCATTTGATAGTGTTGAAAATTGTCATAATTCACGTGAATTATCAAGAGATTCAAACACTTATGATTAGGAAAAAGAAAGAAAAAATCACTATTCGAACATGATGCATGATCAGCTTGAAGGGAGACAAAGAAACCAAGCTATGTAATTAACCCGCATCTAGGTAACTTTTTTTAGGCAATCCCAAACAAACGGAATTAGAAATCAAGGCAACATAAATGGAATATAAACTACACACACTCAAAAATATATCCACGTTTTACAGTATTTATGAGCGGAACCAAATTTAGCGTTTTTATATAATTTCTTTCTTTGCATTGTATTATTCTAAGGGAAACTATTCATAGATAATGTAATGAAAATCTTCACAATGGTTAAGAAATGATTGGCAAATTGTAAATTAACTCCACTTCTAAACTATGATCTATGTCTTTAATTATGTGACAAAAATTCCTAATCAATAAGATTAGTTTTTATTTTTTAATTTCATGGTCTATAAAAATTTATCCCATATACAGTACATAAAAGAGATTATACCTTGACTGGATTATCTCCATAGTTTAAAACTCCAAGAGATACAGCTTCACGTGGTAGTCCCTCGCTAACATACTTTTCCAGCAATGGATCTCCAGTTGAACTCTAACACAAGACACATAACATCAGCTAAAAACAACGTTATGAATATCAAGCTACTAGATAACATGAAAAAAAAAAAAAAATTAAAAAATAACATGTGGAATCAAGCAGCTGTTTGAACAGCAAAATGTAAAAATTGCAGGCACAGAGAAAATAAGCAATCGGAAAGTAAATAGTCTTGTTCAATATCCTCAACAATTGAGGTGAACCTATGAATTGAAAGGAAAGAATCCAAATCAATTTAATTAAGAAGTAAAATTACAAATTTAGAAACGAAAGGTGAGATATCAACTCTCTTAGTCATTATGCAGCTAGACAGTTTTCTTTTATAAATAATTCATCCACAACAAGTTATGGATGAAGCAGCCAGCTGTAACGATTAAAGCAAAGTTCTCAAACAAGAGCATAAGTACAACTGTAAATGAACCAATACATTTGATGAACAGCTTGAGCTAGACTAAATTAATACTTGATCATATTTGTTCAAACTACTAAATAAACAAATCTAAACATCTTTTAAAACTCAATGGTTAAGTTAAACAAATTTGAACATAGTTCAATTCGTTTATTATTATTTATGAACAAACCCTTTTATTGTTCAACAAATAACTTGTTAAATGCTCTATATAAATGATATATTATTTAAATAAAATTAATTCATTAGACCTTATTTAAGTATATATTTAATAGTCACATATTATAATTTATCAATATACATTAATTATATATTTAATGGTAATATATTATAATTTATCAATATACATATAAAGTTAATGTATTTTTTTCTTTTTTTTTTTTTTTTTTAATGAACTAGTTTGCTATTACTTATTTATGTTATTTGATTGCAAAGAAGCATACTTACAACTTATATATTATTTTCTTTACTTGATATAAACCACTTAGATGACAATTTGAGATTTATTCAATTAATTGTTTATTTAGATTTATAAAATCATTTGTTAGAAACTTTATATAAGAAATCAACCACTCATTCAAATTTTTACCTCGTTCAAATAGCATTATATGAAAAATCATTTTATATGAAAAATTAAGTACTCAATCGATTTTTTAGTTTATTCAATTAATATAAGTGGTATCTACATGAATATATTATTTTTTATATATATTTACATATCTAACACCTAAACATTCATATTTACAAACATAAGACTCGATTCTTTGACATACCATAAAAAATATCACCATGAACAACTTTTTTAAAGTGAAATACGCCTTAATACATAGGTTTCAATATCAAAGTGTTCTAAAAGTAAATATCAACAACCAGTGTTGGATATGTAAATTCATGTGTGGTGTGTATGTAAATTTCCATTATTATAAACAAACAAATATGATCATTAAAAATTTTAAGCCGAGTATGAGCATATAAGGAAAGCTTAGCACAAATGCTTGAATTGAACATGAACAACTCGTGATTTGACAAACTAAATCCAAACCATGACATATTTGGCTCGGCTCGGCTCGATTACAGCCCTAAGCATAACAAGAGAAGCAAATATTATAAAATTCAAGAGATAATAAGCCAACATCACTCAAATATTCAATCCATCATAAAATGCCACAATCTTGCAAATTCACCGATTGCAAAAGCATACGAGCATTAGTAGTAAACCATGTTTCCATAGTGCATGGTAGGAAGGAAAAACATACGCACTACATTGCCAAACATCCTTTCAAAGCTATAGAGAATAAAGCGCATTGAAAAAATAAATAACAGAATATCACACACATGAAAGGAAACAAATCGTAGCATAAGGATCAAACTGTTTTGCAGCGCACGTAAACGTATCATACCACAGAAGTTGATGGAGCAGCTTTTGATGGCTGATTTTCAGATGCAATTTTGCTCCAGTTCTGGCTTCCTTTCTCAGCTTCAGCAAGAATTCTTCTCTCAAAGTCAAAGTCAAATTGGAAAGTACAACGAGGGACCTCTGCTATTTGTGGCGCCAACTGGGGCTGGAAAGAAGCTAATGATTACGGGAGAAAAAATACACTTTCAACAGCAATGTTACAACTACAATCACTTTTGAAAATGTAACAAGGGAGCTACACCATTAGTGGGTTCCATTAAGCTGGAAAGCAACAAATAATCAGGAAAACAAATATTCACTTTCATAATCAATGTTACAACTATAACTTCATTCCAATTTTTAAACCAATTTGGCATTAAGAACATAAATAATCCTAAAGATTACAGTATGTAAAAATGATAACAGAGCTGGTTCCTATAGATAAATTGAATACAGGTCCAAAGACTTAACAGATATATACAAGGAAAATTATGGTCAACACCGTATAAGGCTCAGAATGTCTAAGATTCACTTTAAAATGGTATAAGTGTGTTCTGTTGAGAGAGAAACAGAGGCTTCAGCCCTTTAGGGAAAAAAAAAAGGTTTTTCTTTTTTCCTTAATTTATTTATTTTTGTAGCAAATATAGTTTGATTGCAAAGAGCCAATGTAACATTAATTTTGATTTGCTATGAAAAAACAAATAGGGATGAAAATTTATAAATTTTACGATTACTTTTTTCATAATAAACATAAGAAAAAAAATTGAATAATTTAAACTTGAAGATGCCCTTGAACAATACTTTTGGTGTGACTTCCTAAAATGAAAGCCATGTTTACATTGCAAATGAAAAGTCAGACAAGAACAGTCACGTGAATTCTTTCATTGAGAGCCACAATGGATTTGCTTCCGATTCTTGTGCTTTATTATTATTATTATTATTTTTTTTTTTGTTGCTCCAGCTTGAAAAATTTTAACATTATCATTGTCAGGACCCAAGCCCCTAAAGCAAAAAGTGGAGGATTGTGTTAGATAGTCGATAGCCAGAATAAAATTTTGTGTCGAAAAAACATGACATGAATCCTTTAAATCATTATGTAAATGCTAAAGCGTACCTTGGAAGCAATTGGTTGTATGGCCTGAATACAGTGAAAATTATGCACAGGCCGCTATGCAGGTGTAATGTTAAATAAGGGTTCCTACTTTATGGACCGATGCAGGCAAATAAGGTAGTCCATGAAACTAATATTTGGATAAGAACTTGGAATATAAGTACACTCACAAGTAAATAAATGAAATAAGTAGATATTATGGTTTATAGAAAGATAAATATCTTATGCATTCAAGAAATTAAAAGAGTTGAAGAAAATGCTAAAGAGAATGCTAGCTATGTTTTAAACTTTGGATTTTAAGTAGGAGACATCCTAGAAATAGTGTATGTGTAATTATAGATAGTAGTTTTAAAGATAATGCTGTAAAAATTAATTGAATTTGAGATAAAATTAGTCCTAAAGATTGTTATTGATATTAATAAGTATTTATGCTTCTCAAGTAGGTTTATATATATGTTCAAAAGAAAAATTTTAGAATGACCTAGAATACGAGAATAATTAGTATAAATAATGTCATTTGAAGAAATATGTTTTATTATATGAGATTTAAATGGACATGTTGGTAGAATGATAAAAAATTTTAGAAATGTTTATTATGGCCATGATTTTGGAGTAACTAATGAAGTAGCTAGAGCTATATTGATTTTCTACTTTAGCTTATAATTTTTTTATTGTTAATATTTTATCTAAGAAGAAAAATGAGAATATTATCACTTATAAGAATAGACCTAATAAAAAATAAATTGATTATTTTCTAATAAGAGAAAAAGATCGTCGGGACTGTAAAGATTTTAAGGTCATTCCAAGCAATATTTAAGTACTCAACATCGATTATTAGATTTGAAGTTTAAGATGAAGGGTTGAAAGATAAAAAAAAATATACAATGAAATATTATCATATAATTAAATGAGGCACTTAAAAAAAATAAAATTATTTTATGAGTAAATTTCAAGATTTTAAGATTTGGATGGTCCAAGAAGCTATATATTAAGTGGAGTAAAGTAATAAGCACTATTAAATATGTGACAAGATAAATTTAAAAAATCAAATGAAAAAAATTTTAAAAATAAAAATAATTGGTAGTGGAATAATAATGTGCCAAAAATATAAAATATAAGAAGTTTTATTATAAAAATTGATTTAAAAGTAAAAAACTTAGATAATTGACAAAAATATAAAGTGACGCGTAGGGAGGCTAAAAGAATAACTTGTGATGCTAAAAATTTTGCTTTTAGTAATCTTTATAATAGAATAGATATTAAAAATGGTGAAATATATATAAATTAACCAAACAAAGATATGAGAAAAATAAAGATTTAATTAAAGTAAAATGTATTAAATATGAAAATAAAAACATATTTTTCTTAAATGAAAAAAAAAAGATTTAATTAAAGTAAAAATATGTTATAGAAGGATATATATATGAGCATTGTTTTTCTATTTCTTTGAGATTTTTTCCTGAACTTGTTCTATATTTGCATGGATTGATGTTAGTGGGATGATTTGTTTGCTCTTGCCTCTTGTTAAATCTAGAGGAACATCACGGAGAGAGAATTTTGAGCACTAATTCTTTTTTTTAATCTGAAAAATTTTTATCATTAGAATTGCATATGTTTTAACGCAAACTTAAAGTTTACATAAAAGATAAATTAGTAGCATCTAAACTTATCTTGATCAACCAGAAGAAGTTATAAAAGAATATACATGTGAGCATTATTTTACTGTTTCTTTAAGATTTTTTTGTGGTCTTTTTATATATATGCATGCACTGATGATAGTGAGTCGATTTGTTTGGTCGTTTCTCTTATTCAGTCTAGAGTAACATTTTGATGGGAGAATTTTCAACATTGGTTTATTTTTTTTTTATCTGAAAATTTTGAAACATAGGAATTGCATATATTTTAATGCAAACTTGAAGTATACATGACAAATAAGTTAGCAACATCAATACTTATCATGATCAACCAAGAGAAGTTAAAGAAGAACATACATATGAGCATTGTTCTCTGTTTCTATAAAATTATTTCGTGAACTTGTTTTATATATGTATGCACCGATGTTAGTGGGTCGATTTGCTTACTCTTCTCTTCTTCAATCTAGAAGAACATTTTGGTGGGAGAATTTTCAGTACTGGTTCCTTTCTTTTATCTGAGAAATTTTTACCGTTGAAATTACATATGTTTAAACATAAACTTTTAAAATGTGAAATACACATTTTCATGCATAGGTAAAGTCGTATGTATGTTAAAATTAGTTTAGATGGTGGATATGTAAATGCATAAGAATTGAATAGTATGAATGTAAAACATCCTTTTTAATGTAATAAAAGTAACTTTCTTTTCCTTTTTTTGCAATGTTGAATCTGAGACCTCCAGTTTGGATGTAAGGTACAATGCCATAGGGTTGCAAGCTCAATTGCTACAAAATTTAGTTAGTTATAGCGAACATGCATTCATTATATTACCCTTTAGTTAGCTTGGCTTTGACAAATTTAAATCATTTTTAATTAATTTCACATACCCATATAATCTACAATGTCAAATATAATGAATTATGTATTTTATTCCAAAAATATCTTGTGCAATTACATTAATAGTATTACTTTTAAAAACATTTTATAACTTTCCATTGACCCAACATTTACATGATGACTGGATAATTAAACCCTATATCGATGACCCAAGCCCTGAAAACCATCATTTTCTGGGCTGGATTTTAACACTATTCTAAGGAACTTTAATAGACTGAAGATAAAAAACCAAAGAAACAAGTTGATAATTGTCAAGGTGCATTCCAATTACAATAATTTTTTTAACGAGAAAATCTAGCAATTACTTACGAATAACGAACTTACAGGTGGATTCATTCGATACTCTGGCTTCAGTACAACTTTAATACCCAATCCTGCTGCAAAAAGATAAAAAATCTTAATATCCTAGAGAAAAACCATTTACATATAAGAAGTTCAATACTTGAAAGAAATATGAAGGATAAAAATAATAAATGACAAGCTTTTATCTGGCAACCATGCAACTATTCTGACATGAATCAAACCCCAAAATGGACCTTAAAATGATCAGAAAGAGTAATAGCTAAATGTCAGGCCAAATGAAACTAAGTCGAGCAATATTAACCTATCAATAAGTTCAGGTTAGCCTGAGAATTAGATTTAGTTCTAGATAAGATATAACAGAAATATATCAATCAAAACAATGGTTTGAAACTGAGTAGAACCACGTAGTTTCCATGCATCAAAATAGCATGCAAATGTAATAAGGTCAGATTAAAAGAATTTATAATTGCCCAGGCCCACAAAATAACAGAGCCAAACTACTGAGTTGCAGGGGCCACTGGGTCCCTAAGTTTGTGCCATTATCCAATAACAGGACTACACGAGAGTCAAATCTCACAATTAATCTTTCACATTGTTGTTAGTTTCCATAACATTATGAATAAGACAAATTTATAAAGATATATTGTCCTTGTTAAACAATCAGATGCAAAAAGGGTTGTGTGGCACATATAAGCTAAACAATCAAGAAGAAAAGAAACGAGAAACTTCTGCAGGATCAAAGAATTGAAAAAACAGAAAAAAACACACAGAAGTAACAAGCTTAACAGAGGAAAATCTTTTTTGATTTATGAGACATTATGGTCATCAAATTGAATTAAATATAAATTATTTATCTGCTCAAACTATCCACAGATCTATCTAAAATGTATGCTGCTAAGTGAAAAAAAAGTTGTGCCAATTTAGGTAAATTGGAACAATTGTTGTCATAGAGAAACATAATGGAAGCCCAATTTAACAAAAGATAATATTGCACTGACACATAAGATTTGATTGTTAACAATGAAAATATGCACAAGAAAATAAGTAGTAGTACATGTTGTAATTTTTTAGACTTAGAAGTAAATCTAACAAGAACAAGTCTATTAAGCCCAGCCCATTCATATCGACTGTGGAATGTCAGTTTATGAACTTAGTTTCAACATTTTTTATTACCATATGAAAGTTTAAAAAGGAGAAAACGGGAATCAAGATGATTTTCCGTAGCGAGGAGACGCATGAGCCTCCAGGCGGATCAAGGCATAAGCCTCAAAAAAGAAAAAAACTTAAAAAATTAAAAATATTTCATAAATATAATATAAATCATTAATATGTTGATTTAGTTTATTATCATAAAAATAGAAACTGCAATTGTTAATCTTAAAAATTAAAATAAAATAGTAGTTTGAAATGCGATTTTAGGTAAACAATAGAATTAAACTTTAAATATTCTATAAGGTTCAAGATCTATAGTGGCCTCATTATTGCTTTCGTCATCTTAAAGACTTAGAAGTAAATTTTAAAATGCGAGATCAGCTATATTGTTAGGATAACAAAAATCAGTTCTGTTGTTTTGATAATAAAAAAGTTACTAACAAGAAAACTTGAGTATAAGAACCATAAGATCGATACAAGGTAAAGCTATAAATTTAAATAATCTTTGAGGTTCAAAATATATAGTGGCCTCATCATTGCTGTAGTCATCTTAAGAAAATCATCATATTTATTACTATCTAATTATGCATTTTTGAAATATATAAATATTTTTTATTCTTAGTGGCCTCATCATAAACACTTAGAAGTAAATTTTAAAATGCGAGATCAGCTATGTTGTTAGGATAACATAGAACAGTTCTGTTGTTTGGATAACAAAAATGATACTAACAAAAAAACTTAAAGTAGAAGAGAAGTAAGACCTTAAGATCTATACAAGGTAAAGTTGTAAATTTGGAAAAACAAAATAGTGAAAAATAGTTATAATAGATAATGTAAAAGACTTATCAAACATAATGTTTGTAGAAGATAGACAAATAATGATTGGGTCAAGTATAACAAAGAACAGACGATTGCACCCAACAAAAACGAAGCAAGAAGATAACGTGAAAGAAATATGAAGTACAAGCACAAGATAAAAATAGTATGGCAAGAAATCATGCCAAAATTCTTCTATAAGCTATAATTAACAGCACTAGCAGTACTCAACGAGAATAATGGAGGCGATGGATACATAAAACTTATAAGAATCAATGGGGAAATCAATAAACATGACCGTGGTTATGTCCCTATTTCCTTTGAACATAATTCCACAATAAAATCATGTATGGTTGTAGTTAATTCATTCAACAGGAGTAAATACATAAATGGCCGCCGAGGTCCCCAGAAAAGGCACAAAAGAAGAAATCAAATGCCCCATTAAACAATTGTCTCAAATAAAAATCCATTCCCAACAAAATCAAGGGATACGCGAATAAAAGGATAGTCTTACTCAGTCCAATGCCTTTCATATACATCAAAGTAGAAACCCTAGATATTTCCGATAGCCCAGGTATTCTGGTGGTTCAATTAATGGCGATCTAGACGAAAACTGGCTCATACATCTGTTAGAGGAAGATTAAAGCGGTTGGTTAGGATGCTTACAAGCGGCAGGTGGAGCAGGTTGGCTGTAGGGAGGTCCACGGCCGACTGCTTGCGCAGCAGCAGGGCCGACTCTCGGGTAAAAAGATGATCCGGCGCCTGCGGGACGGTAGGGCGGAGCAGCACGATTCCGGTAGTCGTAATCCATCAGAGGAGATACGGAAGGAAGCAAGAGTTGGGCTCCCGCAGGGCTCAGCCTCGGCTGCTAAAGACTGGAAAAAAAACAAAGGTCTTTCTGCGGTTCGGGTCAGCCTTTATTTGTTCTGCAAACCAATTGTTTGGGGTGTAAACTAACCGAACATGGACCAACAGAGTTAGTGTTCGTGTTCGAAATATTCGAACACTTTATTGTTTGTGTTTAGTTCGTTTAATAAACCGAATGAAAAAAAACTGTTCGTGTTCGTCTTGTTTGCTTATCGAACGAATCAAACACGAACTTCCTGACGAACCGAACACGAACTGTTCGCGAACAACAAGCTTTTTTGACATCCCTAGCTTTGATAACATACTTTCTCAAAATAAAGCAAATTGATCAGGTATTTTGTACACATCAGGTAATCCATATTTCCTCAAAATGAAGCAAACCCAATAAAGCGTTTAGAGTTTTGTTTACGGTTTTATTTTAATATATTAGTATAGTATATTAATTATAATATTATAATATTTATATTAATATAATTTATATTATAATAATATTATTATTATTATTAATTTATCATATATTATAATTTATAGAAGTTTAATTATTTAAAACATGACAAATTTTTATAATATATAATTATTTTTAAAATATCATAAATTTTTTATATATAACTATTTTAAATTATTTTATATTTCAAATAATAATGAACCGAAGCTTGAACGAACACATCATTTATTCGTGTTTGATTCGTTTAACAAACCGAACGAAAAAAAATTTGTTTGGGTTCGTCTCATTTGCTTATTGAACGAATAGAACACGAACTTATTGGCAAACCGACCACGAACTGTTCGCGAACAACGAGCTTCTTTGACAGCCCTACCAATTGCGATATATTTTCTTATATCATTGATTTTCATATTGATACTTAAAACTTACGTATTTATGCATCACACTCAAACCTTTAATATTACATCAAAAAATTTATTTTTTTTTAAGTGAATTACATATATTTATGCATAGCTTTATGACTCTAAAGTGTCATAAATATAATAATGAAAGTTAAGGTGTAAGATATGTAAATACATAAAAAATTGTTTGTATGTAAAATTTCCAAGGATTTAATAAAATCTAAGCAAACCAACAAATTGTAGTTGGAAAGCTATCCCAAAAATTATGCTCATAAAAATGAAATCATGTTACGAGTAAACTAGTCAGTCTAGCACAACAGCTCCAGCAAGACGTTCGACCATATAATTTGTCCTGTATACTTTTCTTAGATAACTCAATCGGGCCACTTCGCACCAGTTCAATAGGCCAAATTGGCTAGTCATCCACATAAAATTCTACAGTGAGTTCTTCTAGTAAGTTAAGTCAACCTTAACTTGCCCGAGAGTCTAATAGGTTTATAAGATAATATATCGCACATTTAACTATTTTGTTCCATATTTTATATTCATATTTTACATAATATAATTTTTATTCTTTGTATAATATTATACATAGCATATTAAGGCCAACTTGATATATAAATAGAGGTGGCTGCCATGGGGTATAATGGAGAAACAAAGGGGAAGAGTTTGGAGGATTTGGGACTTGGGGTATTCTTAGAATGCAAGAATGACCGATACTTCGAGATTCTATAAGCAATTTTTATAATCGCTCCTTTGATATTAATAAACTTTCAAAATATTTTTCTTTTATTCTTGTATCTCTCTTTTCATTGGTTCTTCTCTCTTTACAAAAGTCATTTCTAGGCAGTATGATCCTATGGATATTTTAGAATTCAGCATCTTTGAAGTTGTGGCGAGCATAGACATGCCTCTGACTAGATGATGAAGTATTCATAGAGTAGAATCAAGTCACATAGACAATTATCTCAATACACAATGTACAAAAAAGTTTATTGTACAACAAATGAATGAGTTAAATGAGAAAATAATAGTGATGATCAAAGAAGAATTAGAGAGTGCACCGAAAGAGGCACCATATGCCTTGATATCATCAAATTCTCTAGAATCAGTGGTACAAAAACGAGAGTTATTTCATCTACTCTAGTAAAGGAAGATGGAATACATTACAATAATAATGTAGATTCCTCTCCTTTTAATGATGGGAGACAAAGGAGTCAAGAAGTTTGTCAAAGAAGATGCCAACTAAAGAAAGAATTCTTTAAGGAGACTATCAAGGAAGAGGTTTTAGAGAAGTTTGAGTTTCCAAACTTGGAGTCTTACAAAGGAAAATCCAATCATGTTGACCGTGTTTCATCATTTGAATCATCAATGTGACTATTGCAAATTATTGTCGGCCATTAAAATCTTGGGATTTTTTAAATTTAATTTTGATTTTGGGGGAATTTTAATTTAATTTATATAAATATATATAGCATTTTTAGAAAATATCATTTTAATTTAATTTTAAAAAATATGAAATCAAACTGATCTCATATAATCAATAGTTTAAACAATCGAGCACTTCACCACAAGGCATGTATCCATCCTGAAGAATGGACACATTACTTGGTGGTGAGGCATGATTAAATAAACTAAAGAATTCATGACTTCCGTTTGGTCTGCGAACCATTTATATTGACCAACAATTTCTCCTATCTGATATGAAGGAATTAGGAAGGGTTTATATTAATTTGGGGTCTTTATGTTTCTTATAAAAGCAAGCCCCTATAGTTAATTCATCTTAGATAACCGAAGTCATCTAAGAAAATTCTTAATAATGATCAGGAAATATTTATATTGATGACTTCCAAAAGGTAGGATTCTTCAAGCAAATGTGATAATGGAAAATCCAATAGGTGAGTGGCTCGAGTTTGGAATAGTTATTGTAGGAGTCCACAAAAAGAGAAAGCTAGGGAAAAGACATAGATCCAAGAAGAATCTTGGTGTTTTCCCAAAATATCCTATCGTTTAGCTTCAATTTGAGATATTTATTTAATGTTTCATCCTGCTAATTTTATTATTTAGAGTTTACATTCACTTGATACTGATCATGATGGGAGAATTTATATCGTACCTGATGACAACCTCAGAATCCTAAGACGAGTTAGGGCATATATTGCACGAGGTGAAAAGGCCTAAAGAGATAAAGAGAGGTTTTATGATGCAACAGGCTAACTACCTCGAAGTTCTATGACTTGTTGTTTAGTTCTAAAGAGTTTTGCTGTTGAAGATGGTTGTGCTGCCCATTTTACATACTTCAAACTCCTCTTCGTAGCAGGTTTATTTTAACGAAGTGTCAATTCAAGAGAAAAGAGAAGTGTCATGTTTTAGAAATATTTAAATGGAAGTATCTTAATTTCTTATTCAGGGGGAATATTTAAGTTGATTATAGTGACACCGGTTAGGATCTCACAGTTCCCTCATTCTAACACCACTATTTTCTTTGGACTCTCTTAGTCCAAGTGAATTTACTAGACTCAACTAAATGAGTTTTATACTTTCATTTAGAATGTGGGAAATCTCATTACCAACCGTAGGTTACATCCTCCAAGGTATTTCCGATCATCCGATAGAGACGTTTTAATTTAGTTTCTCTTGTGATTTTTTTTTGTTTGTGATTAAATTTTGATTTGTTTTATATTTTGATTATTGTGGCGGTGAATTTTATCTTATTTTGTTTTAATTTTGATTTGGTCTTGGTTTTGTGGCTATCCTAAAAGTTTTAGTTTTCATGCAGGGTGACATTGTTACTTAACATGCAAGTTTATAAAAGTACAGTAAAGGAAATACATAAAAGAATGTACTATAAACTATAAAAGCGTACCTGCGGGTCTTCTCGTTCTTCTACCTGAAACCTTAGTATCTTTTGCAGTAAAAATTTACAATTTGCAGGAAAGTAAAAGCCTATAGATAGGTTCGTCACAGGCCTACAAAATCCTATTCCGCAACTTGGTGGATCCTATTTATTTCATTTGGGAGATGTTTTCCTTTAATAAGTGTGATAGGCTCAGTTGTCCTACAAGATGTCCAGAAGACTTGTGAAAAGATCCAGAGGATACTCAGATATTTCACAACCCTTTTAAACTTTATTGAGTTCATTTGAACTTATCATATTCACTAAATGATTCATCTATTTCATACCCTTATGCTCACTGACCTAATATTTTAATTATCCCAAGAGATGGGGTAAATACCACTTGATATTTAATTTCAAAATTATGTAAGTGGGGCCCTTAGGGGCAATTTGATTTATGAAAGAATTTGACCGATTTTGATGGGCTTGTAGTATTTCAAATGTGTTTAAAATTAATTATGTTTCGCTTTTCTAAACTTCATTAGTCAAATTTCAATTAAGCCTAGCTCACTACTGAGCCCTTAAGGTTTTAGTGGGTATATTTGTGATTTTAGAAAAGTTATACAATTATGATTCTTGTCAAATTAATGAATTATCATTTAAACATCAAGTAGGGGTATTTAATTGATGAATTATGAACTTCTGAAGCTAAACCCCTAACCTTAAGAATCTTTTAGTTTAATTTTCATCCAAATTAATGTGATCAATAAAATTATAAGATTATCTTTTAACGTGAAAA
This sequence comes from Papilionanthe hookeriana x Papilionanthe teres, assembly GCA_022702705.1. Lineage (NCBI taxonomy): Eukaryota > Viridiplantae > Streptophyta > Magnoliopsida > Asparagales > Orchidaceae > Papilionanthe > Papilionanthe hookeriana x Papilionanthe teres. The sequence goes on from CM040431.1 coordinate 50,563,345, forward strand.
AAATGAGATGAGTTTCTACAGTTCATTCCCTCATGTGTTTCAATCATTGAAACATGTTTATTAAGATCATCCATTACCCATTTCCCACTTTAATTAAGCCTAAATATTGATTAAGATAAAATTCTTCAAAATTATAACTTTACCCCTGAGGCCTTAATACTTCATAATTAATCAAATTCAACTTAAAAATGACTTCAAAATTTTTATATTACTCCACTTATGGGCCAATTAAAATATTAGAGGAGAAAATGTAATTTTTTCAATTTTAATTTAATTTATATAATTATTTTAATGCAAAATTAGGGATTTTCAAAGATAATTTTATATCTTAATCAAAACATAATATTTATTTTTAATAAAATTACTATAGGTTTATGACCCACAATTTTATATTATGATATTTTTAATTTAATTGCAACGACGCCAAAAACTTGACCCCGCTATATTATATGTATAGAATTGTAATTATTTATGTTGTGGATGCTACGCAAGTATACGTATCGTATCAAGTAATACGGAGCTACTAGTGGAGTCCTCGGTTATCGATCCCACGAGAAAGAGAAAATTAAATAACAACTAATTTTAAAATAATAATAATAATAATTTTAAAATAAGTATACGAAAATTTGGAATTCTAAATTTAAGCGCAATAAAGTAAACTAAGTATTTTAATTAGGTAACTTAACTAAGTAGAAAATTAATACGTATTGAAATTGCAGGAAATTAACTAATTGCTAAATAAGTCTTAATTATTCAAAAAAAGTATCTTTCCCATTGTTTAGAAATTTAAGTGATTGATGAATTTAAATAGATAATTTTAAGGTATTGTGACAAATAGGAGCATTCCTATTCTTTACCCTTTGGTTCAGGTGTAAAGAATATTGACTAATCCTATGTTTGATTACTGAATCTGCGGCTAAGTCGGGAGGATACCGATCGCCACTTCGAAGCTCCCACGTTCCCTCGCTCTGAGGCTAACATCTACACTTCGACTCTCAAACAATAGGACCGAATTGAATATTTTAGTCCGTCACACTAAAATGCTCAATTCTACGCCCAGATGATATTATTTCCCTATTTATTTGCACCTTCCTTCCAAGGCTTTTGAATTCCCGAATATCGGATGTAATTTTTACTATAGTTGTAAATCAACACATTTTAACAAATCAAATGGCCGATTTGAAAAGTAAATTAAGTTTTAAGTAAAAATTATCACAATTTATTAATATATAAAAGTATCTCTATTTTAATTTCATCAAGTCACTTAATTTCATAAACAGGGAGAAAGACTAAATAAACTACTCAGAATGCATGGGAACTAAACTAAGCATGGAATTCATTTAAAGTTAAAAAACAATAAATACAAATACTTATCTTGATTTATCCCCAAGCAGACTCCTCGTAGTTCCTTTGACTCTTCCTTCCAGTACATCACGACTCACTAATTACTCACTAAACTCACTAAAGACTCACTAAAGACACACAACTGCACACAAAAGTAGACAAAAGACTAAAAGATTGCACACTTATAACACACTTAGAATACACAAAAGACACACAAAAACTGCACTCAAAAGACTGATTTTCGACCTCTATATATAGAGGTAAGCAAAGGACCAAGAAGTGTGTAAGCATCTCTTCAAAAGTGTCCAGGTTCAATGTATCTGTGCCATTTGAACTAGCTCGCCGTCGGCGACGAACTACCTCGCTGTCGGCGAGGCTTCTAGAAGATCTTCAAACCGAGCTATCTCGCTGTCAGCGGGCTCGGGCTCGCTGTCAGCGAGACAGTTATAAATCCTTCAGAAATGTCTCCTCGTAACCTCGCCGTCGGCGGCTCGATCTCGCCGTCGGCGACTCAAGACAAATTGCATTATTTTCTTCCTTTTTGCTCCAAATCCGCTCTTTTTTATGATTTTTGCTTTTATCACCTAAATTCTCCATTCCTGCAATAAAATAAAGAAAATACCCTTCTTTAAAGTGCAATTTTATCAAAAATATGTATGAATTTCTTAATAAATTTTTCAGTGATCAAAATCCCCCAAACTTACTTATTACTTGTCCTCAAGTAATTTTAGTACTACATAAAAATAATGATTTCTATTGTAAGATTTTTCAATTCAAATAAACTATGAATTAGATTAATTAATATCATAATAAAGTTAAAAAAAAATAATTCATGTAATTTAATTAATCTTATAGAAATAAATTATTTAGTATTCAGGTCTAAGATTTCTAGCTTACTATTCATTTCAGGAATGACTATATTTAAAAGAATAACTACTTAAGATATTCATATGATAAGAAATTCAAGAAAACACTATTAGGTAAAATTCTAATCCATAAACATAGGTTTGGAAATATCTAAGTTTTTCCTTTAGAGTTAATTCAAATGAAGCCGATTTTTGATAAGACATCTCCTCAAGCTTCTCCTCATTTTTCTTTTTCTTTTCTTTTTCTTTTATTTTTCTTTTTTTTTATGAGGATTACCGTATCCGGAGAGCCTCGTTAATAATTTTGAACTTCATTTTCATCTTCCTAAATTTGAAACTTAGAAATATTTCTTAGCTTATATATACTTCATAGTTTTTACTTCATTGATTTTCAATCTTTTCTTTTTCACTTGAATACTTAAGAATTTTAATTTTTAGAATATAGTTTTCCTTACTAAAAATAGTTTACTATATTCTTATTGCCTTTAACCAAATATTTTATTTTATTTAATTAATTAAAGCACTAGAAATATTTCATTTAACCTTTTTATAATAATTAAATAAAATAATTCATATTAATTAAATTGAAAAATTTGCTATAAAAATCATTTTATAATAATTTGAAAATAGAAATTGAGAACAAGTTAATAACTAAATTTTTATTTTACTCCCCCCAAACTTAAATTTTTATATCTACTCTAAATAATGAGAAAGGGAAAGTAAATAAATCATACCTTTGAAGTTTAGGTATTTCTTTTTTTTTTGAAATTTTTGCGAGGCTTTTTCATTTTTCATTGAACTCACGTATCGTTAGTATTCTCTATATATATATAACAATTTAAAGAAAATGCAGGGATAAAATCTAAGATAAGTATTAAACATAACAATTAAAATAACTCTACACTACACATATGAATTACTAACATATTAAAACAATTTAACTAACAGATTAACAATTTTACAACTTAAAACAATACAGAATAAAATAAAAACATACTAAAGAAAACTAATATCCTATTTAACATACAAATAAATGCAATTACTAACACAAAAACAAAAACTAAACTACTATCACAATTCAAGCAAATTAATCTAACTAACATCCAATGTCTCACAACATAAAATCCTGAATATTACAAACATATAAAAGTTTCCAAAATAACTTAACATCAAACAAACAAAAACAAATAAAGTCCTAATCTTCTATATTGAAGTCCCAAACTATATTGTCATCCCCTCCTTGATTTGCCTTATATTATATTTCCGATCACATCATTTATTAATTTAATATGAAGATTAGCTACTTATACACAAACAAATTCACACAACACAACAAATTAACTTTAATATTGAAATCCATGAGATGTACAAACTAACATAATTTTAGACTCTAGAATCAAACTTCAAACTTTAATCCTTACTACTAATCAACATCGCAAACCAATCCATGACACACTAAATGCTGATACAAAACTATGACGCATATCTCAATTAAGTTTGAGATATTCAAAGCATCACTCCACACATAATAAAATCTAAATCAAATCAAATAACATAAAGATAAACATACTATGGAAATCTTTACTACTACTCTTCAATGTGAGAATCTTCATCTTCTCTGATATTTCTGATATGACGATGATTCTTAATAATAATTGAGTAGTAAAATTTCAATAATATAGACTAACTATTAAGATACAATAAAAATAGATAACTAATATGGGTTGCCTCCCATAAAGCGCTTGGTTTAACGTCGTCAGCCCAACCTAATTTCAATTATTAATCGAGTCGACTAAGCATTAAAACCTCTTTATAGTTAGGTCTTATACCTTCGAAATATGGTTTTAATCTATGTCCATTAACTTTAAATTTATGTCCAGTTTTTGGATCTTCGATTTCTATAGTTCCGTATGAAAATATTTGAGTTATGGTGAAAGGTCCTAACCATCGAGACTTCGATTTTCCGAGAAATAATTTCAATCTAGTATTATATAACAAAACTTCCCGTCCCGGTTCAAAATTTCTCCGATTAATCTTCCGATCATGCCATAATTTCATCTTTTCTTTATAAATCCGATCATTATCATATGATTCATGTTTTAATTCTTCCAATTCATTTAATTGCAGCAATCTTTTCTCACCAGCTTCCTTCATATTATAATTAAATTCTTTAATCGCCCAATATGCTTTATATTCTAATTCAACTGGTAAGTGACATGTTTTTCCATATATAAGCCTCGTAAGGAGTCATTCCAATCGGAGTTTTATAAGCGATCCTATAAGCCCATAATGCGATTGTCTAATCTAATAGACCAATCTAACCTATTTGGGTTTACAGATTTTTCTAAAATACGTTTAATCTCACGATTAGATACTTCGACTAATCCGTTAGTACGTGGATGATAAGCAGTGAATATCTTATGTGTAATATTGTATTTTTCTAATAGTTTGTGAATGTATTTATTTCTAAAATGAGTTCCTCCGTCAGTGATAATCACTCTCGGCATTCCAAATCTAGTAAAAATATTTTTCATCAGAAATTTTGAAACACTCTTAGCATCACACATAGGTAAAGCTTGTGCCTCAATCCATTTGGAAACATAATCAACAACTACTAATATATATGAGTTTCCAAACGAAGTAATAAAAGGTCCCATAAAATCTAATCCCCAAACATCAAAAATTTCAACTTCTAATATAAAGTTTAGAGGCATTTCATTTTTTCTAGATATAATTCCTACTCTTTGACATTTATCGCAAGTTTTAATATATCTGTATACATCTCTAAATAGAGTAGGCCGGTAAAATCCAGATTGTAGAATCTTATAAGCGAGTTTTATCGGTCCCGAAATGTCCTCCAAAATCAGAATCATGACATTTATGAATAATTGGTTCAGTTTCTTCATAAGGTACACATCTTCTAATAATTAAATCCTAACATTGCTTATATAAATCTGGTTCATCCCAAAAATAGGTTTTCGTATCATGGATGAATTTTTTCCATTGTTGTAAAGTTAGCATAGGTGGTAAAATATTACTAACTATATAGTTTACTATATCAGCATACCATGGTATTTTCCACTCATTGATATTATATAGTTGTTCATCGAGAAAATCGTCTATAATTTCATTTTCAATATCGGATAATTCATGATTTTCTAATCTTGATAAATGATCCGCAATTTGATTATCGGTTCCTTTCTTATTAACGATCTCAAAATCGAATTCTTGCATTAATAGCATCCATCTAATTAATCTTGGTTTGGAATCTTTCTTTTGCATTAAATATTTGATAGCGAGAATGATCGGTATGCACGATACATTTTGTTCCAATCGGATAAGGTCTAAATTTATTAAAACCATATACCATCGCTAATAATTCTCTTTCAGTAGCTTGTATAATTTATTTCGAGCATTATTTAGAGTTTTACTTAGCATAGTATATAACTTTAAAAATCTTTTCATATATTTGCCCAAGAACTGCTCCTACGAGCATAATCACTAGCATCACACATAAGCTCGAATGGTTTCTCCCAGGTTAGGTGAAACTATTATAGGTGTTGTAATTAATTTTTCTTTTAAGAGTTCAAAAGCATTCGGGCATTCGATTGTAAATTCAAATTTCTTGTCCTTTTCGAGAAGTTGGCATAGAGGTTTAGTAATTTTTGAAAAATCTTTTATATAGCGTACGTAGAATCCGAGCATGTCCAAGAAAACTTCTTACCCCTTTTACCGTAGTTGGAGGTGGTAATTTAGCTATAACTTGAATTTTTGCAAGGTCCACTTCCATGCCTTTTTCCGAAATTTTATGCCCTAATACAATGCCGCCCGCAACCATAAATTGACATTTCTCCCAATTTAGAACTAAATTTGTTTTCTCGCATACTTCTAATACTTTTTCAAGATGAGTTAAGCATGTGTCAAATGATGTTCCAAATACGAAGAAATCATCCATAAATACTTCTATTCCATTATCAATTAACTTACTAAATATAGACATCATACATCTACTGGAATGTTGCTTGGTGCATTACATAATCCAAAGGCATTCTTCGAAAAGCGAAATTTCCATAAGGACTAGTAAATGTAGTTTTCTCTTGATCCTCAGGAGCAATTTGTATTTGATGATAACCGGTGTATCCATCTAGAAAATAAAAATACTTATGTCCGCCTACTCTATCTAACATCTGGTCTAGAAATGGTAAAGGGAAGTGATCTTTCCTGGTGGCGGTATTTAATTTCCTATAATCAATACATATACGCCGACCAATAACTTGTCTTATAGGAATAAGATCGTTATTTTCATTAGCGATGACGGTCACTCCTCCCTTCTTAGGAACACGATGAATTGGGCTTACCCGAGCATCGTCGGAAATAGGATATATAATACCATTATCTAACCATTTTAAAATTTCTTTCTTAACTACTTCTTTCATTATCGGGTTTAATCTCCTTTGGGGATCTGCTTTAGGTTTATGTTCATCATCTAAAATAATTCTATGCATACGGATTGAAGGACTAATTCCTTTAATATCTGCTAAAGTCCGACCAAAAGTTTTCTTATATTTTTTTAAAGTTTCTAAAAGTTTTTGTTCTTGAGATTCGTTTAATGCGAGATGAAATAATAACTTGTAAAGTTGAAGAATTACCTAAATAAGCATATTTCGAATGATCGGGTAATATTTTTAGCTCGAGTTCGGGAGGTTTAATAATTGATGGAACTATATTCTTGTCGGTGTTTTCGGTATTATCCAAAAATTCAAACCTTTCCCGAATATAATCTAGTTCTTCATTATTATCTTCAATTAATTCAGTGTTTTCTTTTTCTAATTTATCTTCGTAATATTCCTTAAAATGTTCGCGTTGTAAATGTTCAAGTATTTCCATCCGAAAACATTCATCATCTTTTTCTAGCGCGGGATATTTCATTGATTTTGCAATATTAAATGTAACTTTTTGGTCATTTACTCTCATAGTTAATTCTCCTTTCCGAACATCAATCATAGCTTTTCCGGTAGCTAAAAATGGTCTTCCTAAAATGATAGGAATTTCTTTATCTTCCTCCATATCTAAAACAATAAAATCTACCGGGAAGATAAATTTATCCACTTTTACTAACACATCTTCAATAACTCCCTTAGGATAGGTAACCGAACGATCGACTAATTGAAGGGTTACTTGAAGTAGGTGTAATTTTTCCTAATCCTAATCTCCTAAAAATTGATAGAGGCATTAGATTGATGCTTGCTCCTAAGTCACACAAAGCTTTTCCATAAAATTTCTCCTATAGCGCGAGGTATAGTGAAACTACCGGGATCTTTCAATTTTTCGGGAAGCTTCTTCGAATAATAGCACTACACTCTTCACTAAGTGCGACTGTTTCATTATCGGTGAATTTTCTTTTCTTATTTAGAATATCTTTCATAAATTTTACATAATTTGGCATCTGATCTAAAGCTTCGACAAAAGGTATATTGATTGTTAATTTCTTTAATATTTCAAGGAATTTAGCAAATTGTTTATCTTTTTTATGTTGAGCTAGTCGTTGAGGAAATGGTGGTGGAGGTTTTTCAACAAAAATTTTCATAGGTATTAAAGGATGTTCTAAGTTTGAATCTTGTTGAATTGTTTCCTTTTCGATTTCCACTTCCTCTTTTTGGCTTTCAAGTTCTTTTTGAATTTGAGGTTCTAATTCTTTTCCACTCCTTAGTTGTATTGCTTTAATTTGTTCTTTTCCTTGATCTTTAGGATTTATTTCCACATTACTAGGAAAAGTTCCAGGTATTCTATTATTTAGCGCGATAGCAATATGTCCAAGTTGAGTTTCGATATTTTTAATAGATGTTCCTTGAATTTGTAATTGATTTCCTTGAATTTATAGTTGATTTCCTTGATTTTGTAGTTGATGACCCATATTCAAAATTAATTCATCCATAGATAATTTCTTATCTTTGAATTGAGGGTTATTGTTATTAAATCCAGGTAGGTAATTAGGTTTATAGTTTGGATTTGCTTGATTAGGTTGATTCATCCATTGTTGATTAGATGTGTTATTCCAATTAAAATTTGGATGAGTTTTCCAACCAGGATTATAATAGTTTGAATAAGGGTTATTTGTTCTATTATTAATAGCATTTAAAGTTTCATAATTAGATTGAGATTCTATGATTTGTCCAGATGAGTTTTCTTCTAAAGTAGGAGAGCAGTTCATTCCAAAATGATCTAATTTCTTAGATATAGCAGCAATTTGAGAAGCTAACATAGATATTGCATCGTTCTCATGAATGTTGGCTATCTTTTTCGGATTTACTCTATCGACGGGCCATTGGAAATTATTTGTTGTCATTTCTTCGATTAGTGCATAAGCTTCATTAAATGGTTTAGACATTAATGAACCTCCAACGACGACGATCGATGATTGATCTTAAAGATCCTACTAATCCATTATAAAAGGTTTGAATAATCGGCCAATCTCGGTAGCGCATGATGTGGGCCTTTCCTAAGAAGTTCCTTAAATCTCTCCGAAGCTTCATATATTGATTCTCCATCTAACTGACAAAGAGAAGTTATATCATTTCTAAACTTAGCGAGTTTTAGATGGTGGAAAATATTTGGATAGAAATTTTTGTGATAATTCTCCCCAAGTTTTAATAGATCCAGAGTGCTAACGAATTCGACCATATTTTAGCCTTATCCCTTAATGAAAAAAGGAAAAAGTCTAAGTCTTATAGCATCGTCGGATACTCCTTGATATTTAAAAGTAGCACGAAGTTCTAGAAAACTAGCAAGATGTAAGTTAGGATCTTCGAGTAGGTGAACCACTAAATTAATTGTTTTGTACCATTTGGATAATTGCGGGTTTAAGTTCGAATGAATTAGCAGCTACATCGGGGTTTTGAATAGTTAAATGAATTTCATCGATGTAGGGTTGGCATAATCTCTTAATGGTCTTTGTTGGTTCATATTTTGAATTTCAGGAATATTTGCCATTTGTGTTAAATTTATAATTTGTTTCTTTTGTTTTCTAATTCTTTTAATTGTATGCTCTAATTCAGAATCGTAAGGTATTAAATTTTCGTTTCCAAATTTGCGCATACAATTTTTGAATAGATATTAATTTATTTATTATGATTATTTTAAAATAGTCCGTTACTCTAGTAAATTTTTCTTACTTTCCCCAGCAACGGCGCCAAAAACTTGACCCACAATTTTATATTATGATATGTTTAATTTAATTGCAACGACGCCAAAAACTTGACCCCGCTATATTATATGTATAGAATTGTAATTATTTATGTTGTGGATGCTACGCAAGTATACGTATCGTATCAAGTAATACGGGGCTCTAGTGGAGTCCTGGTTATCGATCCCACGGGGAAAGAGAAAATTAAATAACAACTAATTTTAAAATAATAATAATAATAATTTTAAAATAGTATACGAAAATTTGGAAATCTAAATTTAAGCGCAATAAAGTAAACTAAGTATTTTAATTAGGTAACTTAATTAAGTAGAAAATTAATACGTATTGAAAGTGCAGGAAATTAACTAATTGCTAAATAAGTCTTAACTATTCGGAAAAAGTATCTTTCCCTTGTTTAGAAATTTAAGTGATTGATGAATTTAAATAGATAATTTTAAGGTATTGTGACAAATAGGAGCATTCCTATTATTTACCCTTTGGTCCAGGTGTAAAGAATATTGAATAATCCTATGTTTGATTACTGAATCTGCGGCTAGGCTGGGAGGATACCGACTGCCACTTCAGAGCTCCCACGTTCCCCTCGCCTGAGGGCTAACATCTACACTTCAGCTCTCGAACAATAGGACCGAATTGAATATTTTAGTCGTCACACTAAAATGCTCGATTCTACGCCCAGTGATATTATTTCCTATTTATTTGCACCTTCCTTCCAAGGCTTTTGAATTCCCCGAATATCGGATGTAATTTTTACTATAGTTGTAAATCAACACATTTTAACAAATCAAATGGCCGGTTGAAAAGTAAATTAAGTTTTAAGTAAAAATTATCACAATTTATTAATATATAAAAGTATCTCTATTTTAATTTCATCAAGTCACTTAATTTCATAAACAGGGAGAAAGACTAAATAAACTACTCAGAATGCATGGGAACTAAACTAAGCATGGAATTCATTTAAAGTTAAAAAACAATAAATACAAATACTTATCTTGATTTATCCCAGACGGACTCCTCGTAGTTCCTTTGACTCTTCCTTCCAGTACATCACGACTCACTAATTACTCACTAAACTCACTAAAGACTCACTAAAGACACACAACTGCACACAAAAGTAGACAAAAGACTAAAAGATTGCACACTTATAACACACTTAGAATACACAAAAGACACACAAAAACTGCACTCAAAAGACTGATTTTCGACCTCTATATATAGAGGTAAGCAAAGGACCAAGAAGTGTGTAAGCATCTCTTCAAAAGTGTCCGGGTTCGATGTATCCGTGCCATTTGAACTAGCTCGCCGTCGGCGACGAACTACCTCGACTGTCGGCGAGGCTTCTAGAAGATCTTCGAACCGAAGCTATCTCGTCGTCGGCGGGCTCGGGCTCGGCTGTCGGCGAGACAGATTATAAATCTTTCGAAATGTCTCCTCGTAACCTCGCCGTCGGCGAGCTCGATCTCGCCGTCGGCGACTCAGACTAAATTGCATTATTTTCTTCCTTTTTGCTCCAAATCCGCTCTTTTTTATGATTTTTGCTTTTATCACCTAAATTCTCCATTCCTGCAATAAAATAAAGAAAATACCCTTCTTTAAAGTGCAATTTTATCAAAAATATGTATGAATTTCTTAATAAATTTTTCAGTGATCGGTTTACCTAGACCAGTGGACCACTTGGACCAAATTTCATGATTTTTTTAATTTTATTTTAATTATTATAATTATTTTAAGTTCTAGAGTATTAATTAAATATAAAATATTATTTAATTGGAAAAGTGTGTTTTATATTTTTCTTGAATCTCTCAGAGTTCAGGAACCCAAATAATCAAATTTCATATTTTTATGATTTATATTTTAATTTCTTGAATTTTTTTAATGAGAAATTAGGCAAATTTCATTTTAGCCCTTAAAAATTAATTTTAACCCTTTAAAATTTAATATATTTACTTAAAGGGTTAGGAAAATTATTTCAACTGTTCCTATGTGATTAGGATGCAATTTGGAACATTTGAACTTTATTGATTTTTAATTATTTAAATATTAAAATAATGTTTAAAAATAAAAAAATTATTTTAATTACAATTTTATTTTTTAGGGACTCCTCTGATCATAGAGAACTCTCAAAATTAATTTGGTGATTTTTTTAGGTGTATTTTAATTATTAGAATTATTTTAATGCTAAAGTTAATATTTAACTTAGAAAAATTCATTTAAGTGTTTAAATTAACTCCAATTGAATTGAAAATTGTATGGTAAGTTTCTCTGATCTTAAATTACAATGGAGATCCATTGCTTTCATTTTCCTCCTCCATTTTCGAGATTTTGAAGACCTAGGGCTTGCTAGATCTCGGATTTGAAGTGATTTCAAAGCTTTTCGAGACCGGATCAACACTTCTCTTGGTAAGAGCTTCACTTTAAGTTAAAAATTTTTTATTTTCACCATGGAAATCTCTCACATTGCTTAGGTTGGAATTTTTAGATTTTTAAAGAAATTTTGAGATTTCCTATGATGAAATTTGCTCTTACATGTTTAGAATAGTATTTGGAGTTTGTTACATTGTGAATTTGAGATTTATTGGAATTTTCTTGCAAATTTTAGAAATTCACATGGCTCCAAGGATGAGTTAAGGAAAGAAAAAATTGGATTTTGATGAAGAAAAATTTGTTAATGTTAAAGCGCAATTTCGCTTTAACTCTTACCTTTACAATAAGAAGTGTATCCAGGATCAATGTTTTGATAATCCTGGTGGATATGTAGAACATTTAATTGCAGAGCGGAACTGGGAATGATTTTGTTATTTTACTGTGAATGTTGTTATGGGAGTTGTTAGAGAGTTCTATTCAAATGTACCCTGGACTGAGACTGAGTATGTGTTAGTTAGAGGAAAAATGCTTAAGTTTACTCCTCAGCGTGTTAATGCATTCTATCAGACTTGGGAACCATTTGTTTGTGAATATGAAAACTTTAATACTCGAGAGGCAAATATGAGAGAAGTGATTGCTTTTCTGACGGATGGAAGAGGGGAATGGAAAGAAAGTCAAAAACAGATGATTAACATCCCCGTTTCCAAGTTAAAACTTGCATCAAAAGTTTGGCACTATTTCATCTCTGCAAGACTATTACCTTTTTATCACCACAGTGAAGTTACAAGGGATAGAGCAATTTTGCCTGCTGACCCTGCTGATGATCCTGGTGATGAAGACTAGTAGATTATTTGTTTCTATTTCTGTTTTTCTTGTTGTGTTGTGTTGTTTTGTATTGTTGTGATGTAGTAGTTATTTCCTTTTCATGTGATGTGTATCCCTGTTGGTGTACTGTTATGTTGTATTGAAAAAAAAATTGAAATTGTTAAATGAACTGTGTAGTGATGTGATAGTTTGTTTAGTATTGTGATTTTTTATTGGATGTTTAGATGTATAAAATTAAGTTCTCTTTACCTTGCAAAAGTTTAAAATATTTATATATCACTGTTACTAACTGTTTCATGCCTGCTAGTTGTAAATTTTGACTAAAATCAGATAGCTGTTGAAGATTTCAAGATCCCAGCACAAAAAGGATAGTTTTCTTTTACTCTCTGCTGTTTCAAATTTATTGAAAAATTTAAGTTTAGGAGAGAGTAGAAAAATATTAGCTCTTATTTGTTCTCAATTATTATATTTTTTCAAAAATTATTAGCATAACTTCTGATAGTTGAACCTTACTGTAGATAACTAAAACTTTTTATTTCAGTTAAATATTATGGAAGGATTTGATGCAAGTTTTTAGCAATAAAGGTTAATTTTATAGAAATAAGATATTTGGTATGAAAGGATTTGATTATAGTTAACTATTTAAAGTAAAGAAAATTGTATTTTTGAAATGTTAAGAGACTTAAAGTATTGTGTGTTGAGAAGAGATTGTGACTTTATGATGAATAATAAAGCTCGTACCTAATTATAAAGTAAGGATGTATCTTAAGTTTGAACTTTAGAAAGAGGAGAGTGAAGTTGAAAATCATTAAATGTTATCCAGATATAGTAATCCTCATTTAAAAAAGGGAAAGAAAATAAAGAAGGATTGAAAAACAATCCCAAAAGAAAAATAAAAAAAAGTAAGTATGAGGAGAAGCTTGAGAAGATGTCTAATAAAAAATTGGCTTCATTTGAGTCACCCTAAAGACAAAACTTGATTTCATTTATGAATTTATATTTAAAGTATAGGCCTACATTCTGATAAAGTTTGCATGAACTCCTTTTTCACATAATCTTTCAAGACACTCTTAATGTGACAAATTATGGTTTATCTTGAAATAAATAGAAGACTAGAACTCTTAGACTTGATTGTTGGATATTCTTATACCTGTAGTATTGACTTTAGTTACTAAATTTTATTCTAAAGATCTAACCAATATATTCTTTTGAATGAAAATTTTAGTATATTACAGGTGAAAAGTGCATTGCCTAGAGTTATATTTTTATATCGTAAAAGGATTACTTGATGACAAGTAATAGTTAAGTTTGGGAGATTTTCATGCATCAAAAATATATACTGATTTTGCTATATAATTTTACCCATTTTTAGTGATATTGCACTTTAAAGAAATGTACTTTTCATGATTTGTTGCAGGCATGATGATTTTAGGTGATTGGAGCGAAAAGAAGCGAAAATGAATGAATTCAGAGCAAAATGAGGAAAACAGCTTCTGGCTCCACCGACGCCAGAATGGGCGCCGCCGGTGCCATTTTCCAGAGAGCTCAGCAATATTTAGACGATAGAGTGTCGCTGACGTCCTATCGGGCAACGCCGACGTCCTATCGGGCGCCGCCAGCGCCTAATGTCGATGGACTTCAAATTTGAAGAGTTTTGGCGACTTTTTGAAGGGATGCCTATGGAAACTCTTGGGATTTCGTTTCTAACTTAGAAGTAACTGTTTTTGGATGAAAAGTAGTGTGGTTTTGGTGTGTCTTGTGTGTTTTAGAGAGTCTAATGTGTTTTGAGTGTTAGGGCTTAGGAGAGAAGAGTGTAAAAGTGAGAATTTGAGAGGAATTCTTCTCTAAGGAGTGAAGTAGAAGAAGTAAAGTGAGAGATTGCTTCTTCCTTTCTATTCTAAAGAGGGAATTAAGTGTTGCAAAGAAGAGATAAAAGGATTCAAAGGAACTTTAAGGGAATTGCATTGGGGAAGAAAAATAGATAAGTTGTATTTTCTTTTGTGGTTTGTATGACTTTTCTTTTATATATAAAATCCATGTTTTATTGTATCTTCTTCATGAATTCTGAGTAGTCTCCTTTGTCTTTCTTCTTGCATAGAGATGTGATGATGTGTTGATGTGGATTTGAAGTGCTTTTAATGTATTGAAGAAATTGTGATGCTTTTTAATTTCGAATTTAATTTACTTTTCGATCTGACCAATTGAATTATTAAAATATGTTGTTGAACATTAATTTTGAAAGGATTTAGTGTTCTACAACAATAATGAAGAATCCATTCAATTTTCATGGATGAATTGAGTAGTTCATGGGAATTGAGTGCAAATAAATTGGAAAATGTGTTTTGATGGATTTCAAATTGGAGGTTTCAGGGTGACAAACTGAGATCCCTAATTTGGTCCTAAGATTAGTAATTAAACTTGAATGTTAGCCTTCAGGTGAAGGGTGAGTGGGAGCTCCGTAGTGAGAGCCGGTATCCTCCCAGCCTAGCCTTAGATTTAGTGACTAAGCTTAGGATATATCAATGTTTTTTTCATGCTTGGAAGATGGGGGTACTCTTTTAAGGGTAAATAAACATTTATGCTCCTATTTGACACAATACCATAAATAATCATTTCATATCATCCACACATCATATTCTCGTTACAGGAGGAAAGATACTTTTTTTATATATCAAAACCTTTCAAATATATAGTTTAGTGTGTGTCTGTTAGTTAATTTTGTTTTAAAAGATATTAGAAGTAATTGTAGTTTTTTTTAATTGTTATTGTTTTCTGCATCTTGGTAGTAGAAGTAAACATTAAATTTTAATTGCAATTTGAGTATCAGAATTCAGTACTACATTATCTACTGTGAAACTCTCTCTTTCTTTTTACATTGTCACTTCCCTGTGGGATCGATAACCAGGACTCCATTATAGCCCTGTATTACTTGATACGATACATATATTTGTGTTGAATGCTTGGACTTTACAAAATTATTATCAATACATATAAATTTGAGTTCATAAATTCTTGCAATATAAAAGTTCGAACCGCATCACTCGGGTATTTTTATTAGTTATTGTTTAGCCTTTCATTCATCATTTACACTTTAAATCAACCATTTGATTTATTAGCACGTGTTATAATTTAGAACTATCAGAAAAAGAATAGAAATACAACTAGGTTAAAACACAAATATTTAGTAGAATAAAAATTTTACCAAGTTGTGCTTCCAGTAATCTTAGGGGAATAGAAAATCCTGAGAATCCTTATAGGGTTACAGAAACTTAATCGTAATATGATATTCCAATACTTGTTATATCTGAGAAGAGAATAAAAAGTAATTAGTCCATGATTCTCTACTATAGTAGGAACATATAGTGGATGAAGTTAGGATTTGAATAAACTAATTTAGAGAAGAGTTTTTATCATCAATGAAACACTTACCTTTAGCTTCCCATTTAAAAATTTAGAAAATTTGAAAAACTTCCTAAAAATAAAAAGGCTTTTGAAGTAAACTAAGGATTAGTAGACTATTAATTAAGCTAATTTGAGAAAAAATACATTCCTTGTGAGATTTGAATACTACTTGATTGAGATATATACTTTCATGATGAATGTGTGCATCAATCAAGCATTAATCAAAAAACTACACTTTCTAGTTTACATATTCACCAATAGCATTATACTCCTTTTGTCAATTCCATACAACATATCTAAGAAAGAAACCCTTAGAAATTAAGGGACTTTTGAAGTCTTTTATTGAATGAAAGAACCTGTTAATGCAAAATTTATATGGGCATTAAAGTTTTCTTGAATTATTTCACTAATACCATAAAATCAAAACATTATTTATTCCCTCTATGTCTTGAGGAATCATTTATCTTTGGTGACCTTTATCTTATTCATTTATTTTGTGAATGTGAAATCAAAAAGCATCGTTAACAATTATGACTTTTATATTAGTCTAGTTAGCACGGACAAATAAATAAATAAATAAAGTGAAGCCATGGGATTAACACCTTAGTCCTTCAATCAACTATTATTTTTTTTTGGAAAAAATCTTGAATTTTAATCCATTAAATGAATTCTAATATCATTATTAACAATCAAGACTTTAAGTTTAGTCGAATTAGCATGAAAGAAAAAATAAATATAGTTTGATGCATGATATTGATAAATAAATGGTTAGAAAAGAGGCTAAACTTAATTCACTTCACCATTTAGTCAACCTTACTAAATAACAATTTGCCAAATTTACTAAATAATGGAGTCCACTCACCCTCCTCTTAGTGATGCTTAGAAGAATATCGAGAAACTGTTTGTTTTTGACATTGACATTGTTATAATGAAAGTTTGCGTTGTCAATTTCTAATACATAATATGTTGGTGACACACATTGAAAAGTAATCTAAAGTGATGAAGCATTAATCATTAAGCATTCACGCAATAAAGAACAGAGTGAAAAATATAAAGGCAAATTTAGAAAAAGGCCAAAAAGTAGTCAGCATTTTAAATTGTTGAATGGCATTAAAGATCGAGAAATGCAATAATAACTAATGCTAGTGAAAGCAATTGGATGGTGCTACTTGGTATAAGAAGAAATATATGTATGTATGTAAGTATCATTGAGATTTCTCTTATGTACCATGAGATAGCTAGACGAGTTTACGTAATTATTAATTAAAATTCCCTTAGAAACCTACATAATTCAAGTCAACCACATTGACATAAAACAACCAAGCTTTTCAAAAATTCACATATAAGTATAAATACAACATGATTTGCTAGCAAAATATACAAAATAAATAAATAAATAAAATAATAATTGAAAGGATACTGAGATCAAGAGAGGCCAGAGCTAAATGAATTATCAGTGGCAGTTCAAGCGATGCCGATCCTTGTAAGCATGATGAAAAACCCGATGCCGAAGTGTTGGACAACCATGTGGAGCTTGGCTTTGGTCGAATACAATATGTTATTGAAGAGAATACTGAATGAAGGTGTGGGCTAGGGTATAACAAATGTGAAAGGGACGAACAAATGAGAAATCATGATAAAATGGAAATGATAAGCAATTTAAATTGTTGCTTGAGATAGTGGTTTAAAATGGCGCAACATTTGATTTTAACTACTTTCATAAATAAGCTTTTAACAACAATTTAAACCGTTGCTAACAAATGGCACATTAGCAACAACTTTTTAGTAGTAACTCAACAAAGAGTGCATCAGAGGTTTGTTGGAAATGCCTAATGGTCCTGTAGCGATTATTATGCTCATAAGGATCATAAGACCTATCATAAAGATTAATAGCGTGGAGCTTGAACCTTTCAAAAATGAATTGCTAGAAGACTATATTACTTAAGAGGTGACACTTGAAAGTTATATAGGGGATTAAGTCAATTTTTTTCCATTAAAAAATTCATCTTGAATGGCTCATCATAGTTTATCTCTATAGTATCATAAAGAGAATCCATAAAATAGAACTACACTCAAATCAGTTATGCTTGGTGCAGGGTTGCATGTTGATTAAACAATATAAGAAGGAAAAGTTGAACTAGCAGTATCAACAAGTTCTAGGTTATGCATTAGTGGAGGAGGCAACTCAACATAATGTTGAGAAGACCTCATATAAAAATTCTTATGTTGATCATCTTTAATTTATTGCTTTTTTGGTTGGGCTCCATCATGTTGTGATGCTACCCTTTACTGCTCATTATTTTCTAGCAATTGAAGGATTCAAGCCTGAATTTCCTTTATCCAACATATATAATCCTTTAGGGATAATTCTTCGTAGGTTTATCCTACTTGGTTATAATTTGTTCAATTGAATATCTTATATTTGAATTGATGAGTGTTGGATCAAGAAGATTCGTTATATTGAATAGTATTGATGTTGGCATTTAGACAAATTGTTAGAAAAGGATAAATAAATATAGTTTGATGCATGATATTGATAAATAAATTGTTAGAAAAGAGGCTAAACTTAATTCACTTCACCATTTAGTCAACCTTACTAAATAATATTTTGTCAACTTTACTAAATAATGAAGTCCACTCACCCTCCTCTTAGTGATGACTTAAAAGAATATCGAGAAAGTGTTTGTTTTTGACGTTGACATTGTTATAATGAAAGTTAGCGTTTTCAATTTCTAATACATAATATGTTGGTGACACACATTGAAAAGTAATCTAAAGTGATGAAGCATTAATCATTAAGCATTCACGCAATAAAGAACGGAGTGAAAAATATAAAGGCAAATTTAGAAAAAGGCCAAAAAGTAGTCAGCATTTTAAATTGTTGAATGGCATTAAAGACCGAGAAATGCAACAATAACTAATGCTAGTGAAAGCAATTAGATGGTGCTACTTGGTATAAGAAGAAATATATGTATGTATGTATGTATCATTGAGATTTCTCTTATGTACCATGAGATAGCTAGACGAGTTTACGTAATTATCAATTAAATTTCTCTTGGAAACCTACATAATTCAAGTCAACCACACTGACATAAAACAACCAAGCTTTTCAAAATTTCACATAGAAGTAAAATACAACATGATTTGCTAGCGAAATATAAAAAAAAATAAATAAATAAAATAATAAGTGAATGGATACCAAGATCAAGAGAGGCCAGAGCTAAATGAATTATCAGTGGCAGTTCAAGAGATCTTGATCCTTGTAAGCATGATGAAGAAACCGATGCCGAAGGGTTGGACGACCATGTGGAGCTTGCCTTTGGTTGAGCACAATATGTTATTGAAGAGAACACTGAATGAAGGTGTGGGTTAGGGTTTAAAAAATGTGAAAGGGACGAACAAGTGAGAAATCATGGTAAAATGGAAATGATAAGTAATCTAAATTGTTGCTTAAGATAGTGGTTTAAACTGGCACAACATTTGATTTTAACTACTTCATAAATAGGCTTTTAACAACAATTTAAACCGTTGCTAACAAATGGCACATTAGCAACAACTTTTTAGTAGTAACTCAACAAAGAGTGCATCAGAGGTTTGTTGGAAATTCCTAATGGTTCTGTAGTGATTAGTATGCCCATAAGGATCATAAGGCCTATCATAAAGATTAATAGCGTGGAGCTTGAACCTCACAAAAATGAAATGCTAGAAGGCTATTTTACTTAAGAGGAGACACTTGAAAGTTATATAGCGGACTAAGTCAAATTTTTTTCCATTAAAAAATTCATCTTGAATGACTCATCATAGTTTATCTCTATAGTATCATAAAGAGAATCCATAAATTAGAACTAAAACCAAATCAGTTATGCTTGGTGGAGGGTTGCATGTTGATTAAACAATATATGAAGGGCGAGTTGAAGTAGCAATATCAACAAGTTGTAGGTTATGCATTAGTGGAGTAGGCAACTCAACATAATGTTGAGAAGAGCTCATATAAAAATTCTTATATTGATCATCTCTAATTTATTGCTTTTTTGGTTGGGCTCCATCATGTTGTGATGCTACCCATTATTGCTCATTATTTTCTAGAAATTGAAGGATTCAAGCCTGAATTTCCTTTATCCAACATATATAATCCTTTAGGGATAATTCTTCGTAGGTTTATCCTACTTGGTTATAATTAGTTCGATCGAAAATCTTATATTTGAATTGATGAGTGTTGGATCAAGAAGATTCATTATTTTGAATAGTATGCATGCTGGCATTTTAACAAATTCCCAAAAAGAGATATATATTATTTTCAAAGACAATGTCAAATTATTACGTGCTAGAAAATTGTCATTGATGCAAAAAAAATTAAGTCTAAACTTAGTATAAATATCTCGCACCTACATATACAAATATAAGTGATAAGAATAAATAAAACTTTTGCTTGAAAAATCCAAAAAAAAGGCAAAAATCACGAGACTGTCTCAATCAAAATAATCCGCAATAAATTTGAACCTACAAAATTACACTGTTCTCCTAATTTGGATAAGAAGAGATTACAAAATTATAAATATTTGCTAGCCCTGCTATTATTACAATAAATGTTATCAAATGACCATGTCATCTAAATGTCAATGAGTTGGCGAAGATAGTAAGCAATCTACAAGACTAGTATGATAAATTTTAGTTACATAAATCGTTTAGCTTTAAAATTTTTTTATGAGTTTAAAGTTTGCTGTTAGCTCTCATCTCCTCTTTCATGTTGAAAATGAGTTACTACTTACAATATTTAAAGAGTGGCCCTTTGATAAATTAAGCATCTAACTTCAATAAAAGCCTTAAAATCTGGTAATCAATCTGGAGAAGAAAATGGCTTGAAAAGCTTATTAATTAATTAGGTAACTTTATGTTCGCCATTGTGCAGCTCACCTTTGATCCTAAGAATAATAGGGAGAAGAAAGTTATAGAAAAGGAAGATGTGAAAGAAAGAGAGCATGGGGCTAAAACAAAAATTAGAATATCATGATTTTTTGTTAACTCGCTTCTTAGTTCCATATTGAAAAGTTTGAAAAACTGCACATCAAATTAAATTTATCTTGAAATAAATAAAAATACGGCAAAATCCCCAATTTTTTTGAAACAAAACTTATTTTGTTATACAAGCCAAAGTATGTGAATAATCTGCTGATAAGTTAGCTAGAAAGTTGTCACCGCACCTACGAAGGTGCGGTGTGAAAATGCTGTTTTCAGCACATTGAAAACGCATAAGCTGCCAAAACGCAGTTTACCCAAACAGATCTGGTGTGTTTTCAAAAAGCCACTGTACCAAAAAAATTGCCTCAAACGGGCCATAAATCTCTCTTAATCTTTGTTTTTTCCGGCTGGTAAATAAGCTACGAGAAATGCCTCATAAAATCGGAAAAAATTGAATAAGAATTTCATAATTCAAATCTGATTAGGATAGATTTTAAGTTTTTTTTAATTTTGTTTTATGATTAGTGCATAATCAATCAACTTGCGTTATACTATTCTTAAAAAAAACTAGAATTTTTTCAAATCCCTCCTTCAGGATATGTTCTTTCTTTTCCTTATAAAATACCACGAGTTGTCTGAGCTGATAAAGTTAACTACAATTTATACAATCCATAGCTAAAAAGTCTCATATTTTCCAGAAGGCATTTGGCATATAAAGCCAACTTCAGACGGAAATCGGCCCTCTTCTTTCAGAAAGGATAAAATGTTCCGATGGATCTTGTTTTGCTATTCATTGTTAAATTTTTATTTTGTGGCTCACATTCATTTTAATAATTTATCAATAATTTATGTCATTTATTTTAGAACTCATAATAACATAAGTTCTTTATTTTCTTAACTCTTAACTTATGTTATAATAAAAGTTATTTATTTTTATAACTTATGATAACTTAAGTAATTTATTTTCTTAACTCATAACTTATGTCATAATGAATTATAACTTAAGTTATTTAATTTTATAACTTATGATAACTTAAGTAATTTATTTTCTTAACTCATAACTTATGTCATAATGAATTATAACTTAAGTTATTTAATTTTATAACTCATGATAACTTAAGTTATTTAATTTCTTAACTTATAACTTATGTCATAATAAATGATAACTTAAGTTATTCATTTTTTATAACTCATGAAAACTTATGTTATTTATGTCATAACTTATGATAACTTATGATATTTATTTGTTAACTCATGTAACCCCTAAATAAATAGAGGTTACTAACTTATGTCATTGATTTTAATAATAAAAATCAATTAATTTATTTAATTGTCATAAATCCTATTGGTTAGTAACTGCTTGATGGATGGTGGTTAAATAGAGCATGAAAGTGAGAATGGGTCTCTCTCTACCCGACACACCACGTACATTTCTCTCCATCGGAAAGTACGGAAAGTTTTAAGGGATTAGAGAGAAAACTCCATCTCTTCGGGATCGATTTTCTTCGAGATCAAATTTCTTCGTCATGAATACAGGTATGGTTACTTTATTATAGATATGTAAAAATCACGAATTTAAAAGATCTTGGCTATTATGTATCTTTGAAATTTGTGTCATAAAGTTCAAACATGAATTTCTTACATTCATACCATTGCCAAATCCAAACCTATCATATATATCCATATTTGGAATCTTATCCACTCTATAGAGAATGCCAAAGACAAGTTACCAATATTTTTCTCTTTTTTTTTAAAAAAAAAATATTTGATTTTTATTTTTTTTTCTATTTGCTTTCATCTTCTTAAAAATAAATAAAGTTAATCAAAATTCTTAGTGTTTTCTTTTTTAATTGAAAGGCACAAAGCTACCATAAGCTCCATTGTCTCACATCATTGGCTCTTTTTTAACCACCGACACCACTTGCACTACTTGCTATTATCAAGAATATAAAAGAGCTCGTCATTCTCGTCATTCACAAACAGCTCATTTTTAGCTTGCTACGGAGTGCCTGCTCGATTTATTCGGTAAACAAACGTGTTGAACACAAATAACTTTTTTAATCACAATTTATAAATGAGGCGAACGTAAATAGATATGTGTTCAATTGTGTTGAGCACGTCATTATCAGAACTAAACAAATAATTTTAGTACTTCTAGAATATATTATCCTCATTTGGAGCTATGATGTGAATATGATTGCTTTATTTTCTAGTTAGGGTTCGATATTTCGGTGTACAATTGCAGAAGTCATATATTTGGATTTATGGTGATTCTATATTTTTTCAGTATCTATTCGTTTGGTTCATATGTTTGTTTATTTTTGTGGTTTGAACTATCACTATAGTTGCTTCATTCTCAGTTTCTCATAAGTTTGTATTCTAAAATGAGTATAAAATGCCTAATAATTTATTCGACTTAATGTGACTATATGAATCACATTTTGTATGCATCAGAACAATTGTTTGAATAACGACTATGAATCTATGACAGTGTTATGGTTTGTCTTCATGTTATTGAACTAAAGTTTCATCAAGTCAAGAGTAATCGTGCTAGATTCCACTATCAATTGGCCTCTAGTTATGTGCCAAAGTTTTATTATTATTATTATTGTGCCTCGAGCACTTGATCTGATTCATTTGGGCTCAGATCGTTTCACTTTTGATATTGGTGAATTTGTTTTATTGAAACTATTAATTTGGCTATAAATTTACTGAAATTTTAGTTTATGTGATTGTGTTTTTGATCGAGTGAATTTTTTGGTGACATATTAGCTACGTTTCTAGTTCTCTCTTAATGTTTTTAAAATGGCTAGGATTATATGCTAAAGAAGATGTGGAAGAGTTCGCGTGAATAACTTGAAAGGCATGGATGTAGGCACTTATCGTCTATGGCTTTGTGATTTTCTTCTTTGGTCTATCTTAGATTTAGGAGACATACATATTAAAATATATGCATATAGATTTTGATGGACTTGTCTCATTGAGATGTTTTATCATAGTTTTGAATTGCATAAATTTCTTTTAATTTTTTTTTTAAAGATGAGTAGACATATTTCTATTATGTGTTTATTTAGTTATATGTGTAACTTGGCATAACATAAGTTCTTGTTTTCCAATATAAAGTTTAGGCAGATGCACGAATGACATCTCATGTGATATTTTAATTTTATGTTTAGTTATTTACAATCTCAAGATTTGAACAATTGACATGCGTCAATTTTATGTCATTTTACTTGTTATTTTCTTTGTATTTTACATCTAAATTTAATTTATATAACGCAGCTTTACTCTTGAGAAATGAATTTTGTTTGTGTTGTGCAAGTTGTAGGAATTAAATACGAATGAGACGGAATGAGAATATTCAGCAAGAAAGTGCTCCGAAGTGGCGTGAACACATCTAAAGGCGGCGTGAGCACTCCATTGATTAAACAAGGCTGGTGTTAACACTCTTGAAAATGGCGTGACCATGCCACATGTTGCAGTAGGGCGGCGTGACCACACTTAAATCAGGTGTGAGTGAACCTGGCTTGGCAGAAGAATAGTGTGACCACGTCAACAAGAGAGAAACACTTTAAGAGGGAAATTTGATGGCCCAAACCCTGATTCTTGCTATAAAATCAGATCTTAGTGTTTCTAGGAAGAAGTTCGACACTGTAGAAGACTTGAAGACTGAAAGAAAAGAGTTTGGGGGAGGATTTGGGGAATCTTCTTAGGTTTTCTTCCTCCTTGGTTTGAAACCTTCCTAATCATATGAAATGTCATGGCGATTGAGGAAACCTCAATTTTATGGATTCTAGGCTTCTTTTGACCTAGATCTAGGCATAAGAAGTATCATGTCCCTGATTGACAATATTCTCGTAGGAAAACATTTAGGAAAGTCATGATCGCCACAATCCCCAAATTACAAAGGCATGAGCCTCATCTATCTTGAGGAACTCATGAGTTTCTTCCTCCTATTTTCAGCTTTCTTTTACTGCCAAGTATTCTGTTTTTCCAAGTTAGATTAACTGAATTAGTAAACTAAAACTTCTTATGTGGAAGCAAATATAACACTTTTTTTGTGGGATCGATACATGGTACACTTGAATCGTATTACTACCTGACACATGCACTTGCATTGTATGAATGACTTATGCCCCGGTAAGTTATGTCACGTCAAGTATTTGACACCGTTGCCGGGGAAAGATGTTAATAATTGATTCTGTTTTTAGGAGAAGTTTGGTTAAAAACTTAGGATCTAAGTTTGGTACTTCTATTTTCTTATTTGTATTTTGGAGTATTTTTTGTTGCATTTAAATTTCTATATGTTTCTTTGCAGGTGCTGAAAAATTAAAAAACTGAAAAAAAGAAATTGAAAAACCAAAAAAATTTTGCTTTTAAATTTTTTTTTAATTTTATGAGGAAAGCCAAAAATATTTTTTAATTTTTATTTTTATTTTATTTATGATTTTATTATTTTTTTTGTTTAAATATTTTTTTAAAAAAAATTCATCATTTCGGACTGACTACTACTTAGGAAGTACAATTTAGATCATTTCAAAAATATGCTAACACATTGATGGCCAACAGTCACATGAATTTTGAATAACCTGACATAGCTCCCTATTTTTTATCACCCATCTTCCAATACTAGTGAAAGAGTACAAAGTCAAGCTATAACCCTTATAACCATAGAAAATTAAGTTAGATAGTTAGATAACCTTTTAAGCAATGAAGCCCAAATGATGTTAGGGGTAATTCATAGTCAAGTTTCAGAATTGGAGGATTTAGACCCCTAAGAGCAAGTTGTGTTGGATGATTTTAGTTGGAGGATGACTCAGGAAGAATCTTCTCTTCTTTTCAAGGAACACCCTTGCATTGTGAGGAAGATAGTTGAGCCTATTGTATCACTTATAAGAGTTCCCTATGGGGAAGAGTTGGAAATTGTCCTAGACAGGAGCTTAACCTCGTAGAATTAGATCTAGAACCTAAATAAACATAGGGTGAAGCCAACCCAAAATTGAGGAGACATTGAATTATTTTATAAAGATTTGTTTTGTTGCAACTTATGTGGAAAACACTGATAAGCAAATAGGAGAATTAATTTAGAAGAATTTGGATTAAGAAAATACCCTTAGGAACAATGATAATTCTCAACAGGGAAAGATAATTAATCTTGTAGAGTTATATCACAATGATTTTCTATTGTTGAACTTGTAGCTCTTGATTATCAGTTATCTAGTTATATTATTGACATACGCTCTAATAATGATTTTTTATTCTTAAGAGGTATTGTTGATCTTGATATCTTATTAAAGAAAAGAAAGGATTGTGTGTATCATCTAGTTTACAAACTTATTGTATTAGCATTATATTTGCCGGTTGCTATTGTTATAGTTGAGAGAGTTTTTTCTGTAATGATGATTACGTACTCGAATGAATGATGATTGACTCGATGATTGTCTTATACCATACATCGAGAAAGAGGTTTTCGACTTAATTCCCAATACGCTTATTATGCAATATTTTCAATCAATGCAAAATAAATTGTAATCTTCAGCATCAAAGAAAACTCTTGCTGACTCGAATTACCATTCAATGAAAATTTTATCCCTTCAAGCTTGAGAGAAACATTCAAAAGTACGTAACAACTTATGTATGTTAATTTTGCAAGAGTTTTGAAGTAAATATTAATTTCATTATATTATTTCACTTTTTGCCATCGTTAATGTTATATACGTTGGACGAAAGTTAACCCTGTGTTTTTTTCTGTGTTGACAAAAACTCTTGTTTATTCTTGGTTGCATGAAAAAAGTTGTCTTCTCACCTGGCAACGAATCTCAAATGAATTTGATGTTTCTTTTGAGATCAGGTTAGTATGCCAAATTTTTAAGTTTTGGCCTGTGAAAAACTCATAAAATATTAGTAAAGTGTTGCATGTTTATTCTGTCGTTGCTTGTAATCTCCTCCAGTCGCTAACTAGATTTGATAAATCTAAACTTATTGGATTTGATAAATCCAATTTAATGGTTAATCTTCTAAATTAAATTTCAAGCGCCATAGGATTACTCAAAAGAAATTCACAGAGAAGCAAGTATGTTTGCAGCATACCAATATTAGATCTCCAACAGTAAGAAATAAAGCAACAGATCTGAAGGGCTCATAACCCTCATCAGTACAAATTAAACCACATACAGCAAACTCCAAACCAGCCCAACGATTGAAACAGCATAATTCCCATACAATTATATCTAAGATACCTCTGACATCATCATCATCACCACCATGGA
This sequence comes from Papilionanthe hookeriana x Papilionanthe teres, assembly GCA_022702705.1. Taxonomy (NCBI): domain Eukaryota; kingdom Viridiplantae; phylum Streptophyta; class Magnoliopsida; order Asparagales; family Orchidaceae; genus Papilionanthe; species Papilionanthe hookeriana x Papilionanthe teres. The sequence goes on from CM040431.1 coordinate 50,590,575, forward strand.
TATTACAGATGAAAGCTAGGAAAGAGTATAATATATGGTATATATATCATTTTAATTAGAACCAGGAGCCGCTGATATGCAATCCCCCTCTTAAAGTAGGGGAAAGAGGGTTCTGCTCAGCGCAGAGACAGTGGAGCTTCCACTCCGGCAGCGTATCGCCGTCACGGGCGACGGCGGTTCTCGGCCGGTTCCACGGCATCAAATATCGTGCCGGCTGAAGAGGGGACGGGGGGTTGATTGCACTTTCCTTTGTCTTTGACTGTGAGGTCGCCGTACCATTCATCGGCGATGATGTGCTCCCGCTGCTCATCTTTCCCAGATGTTCTAATGTCTCTAGGTAGAAGAACCAATGTATGTGTGGAATTGTTCGGGGGGATATGGGCTGATTTTATAGCAGAAAGTGGGTGACTTTATCATATATTATATTTATAATATAAGATGAAATAATAAAATACTTAATACAATAATAGGTAAAATTATAAATTTTCAAATATTTGCTACAAAATTTTCAACCGTTATAGGACGATAACTGGGTGACAATAATAGCTGTTAGAGATTAACTATAATTATTTGGTGGGTCATTAGCTTTGAGATTTTTTTTTTCTTATATAGTTCAAATTTAGCTCATAGTTCTTGGATCCTTTTCATGTGATGAATGGTGGTGTATTTTAATTATTTCAAACAAGGTTTCTCGTAAATCTTTTGATCATTATAGCTCGTGTTAACATTATTTTTTTTATTGTAGCACTCATTGAACATTTAAATGTCTTAACTTCAAAGTTGAGCGGTCTTTAGCTCCTTGAATTGTTCTCATCTTTCAACTTATAGTTCTAAGTTATTACTGATGTGTGCTAAAGCTTCGAGACATTGGAATAATAAATTATCTGAGCATCGGACGAAGATCTAACAGACATTAATGTAATTGAAGTGATGAGTAGAGAAACCAAATGTTTTTACATAGAAAACTCTGGAAAGGGGAAAAAATCATAAGCCCAAGCCCAATTGAAATAATCCATTGTGTAATGGCGAGTACACAGATTCACTCTTCTTCTGAGTTAGGGAAGATGTAATTACGAAGTTAATATACAACGGTATTTTAGCAATAATGACCATAATAGACCGCAATGATTGTAGTCGATTGTTATGAATATAATAGTACGCAAACCATAGAAGTTGTAGTAGGGAGTTGCAGAAGCTAGTCATGAGCCATGTAGACCACATTTGGTCACATCTATCATGATGGTGAGCTGCGATAACATTTGTAGCCCACAGAGGTTGAACCTGGGAGCTGCGTGAGCTGAGACAACATTTTTTTGCTGTAGAGGCAAAATTTGAGAGTTGCATGAGTTGTGATATCGTTCTTAGCCCATAAAGGTGGGAGCTGGGATCTGCTTGAGCTGAGATAACGTATGTAAATCATAGAAGACGTAGTTGGTAGTTACAAGGCTGAAGTTGTGATACTGTTTATAGGTAGCAGAAGCTGGAGTTAGGAGTTCCATCAGCTGAGATAACGTTTGTATGTTGTCGATGCCTGAGCTGTATGAGCTAAGATAACAGGCTACGGAGGGTAGAGTTGGGATCTGCAAGAGCCGTGAAAATGTCTAAAGGCCATAAAAGTAGGATTTGGGAGGTGCATTAGTTGTAATAACTTCCGTAGGAAAAAGAGGCCAGAGTTGGGAGTTGCATACGTTGTGGACCATTTAGGTCATAGTTGGACACATTGGTGTGGAACACTTGACCTCAGCTCCTTCTCCTCCAAGTTGTGGGCTTCTTCTAGTTTTCAGACAGCTAAATTAGACTCTCATAAAAATTTAGAAGTAACTGATACGTCATCAACTGAATTTCATCATCTGACATCGATCTTAAGGCTTAACACAAAGCTTGAGGCCATTTTTTAGCAATAAAAAATTAAAATCTCAATTAATAACCACCTCAAACTCTGCTTCAGCGAAGTTACACTCAAATTTACCAACTCGACGAGACAAACACAATGACACTAAAGTTGGTTGAATCTAAGTTCAATCAAGCCCACATCGACCCATTAAAATATTTTTGGAAGCTTCTAGTATCCAATTAAAAAGGTTAAATGGATTGCAAATCTCACAAGTTTATAGTCGAATCAAGTGTCTCGACAAGATGAATCCAACAAACCTAAAATCACTCAATTCTGATATTGTTAAGCACTCAAATTCCACTAAATGTCGTTCGATCAAGGGATCTCTCTCGGTTGTCCAATGGATGGTCTGAATTCTTTCCTTATTTGTCAAGAGGTCGCTTACACACTCTATAAACATAGCTCTACCCTCTTTTCGAAAGGGGACTTGGACCTTGAACTAGAGGAAGCCTGAGACTTGGAAGAGAAGGAGCTAAGGTCCATTGTTTCACACCAAAGATCCATTGAATGTCACCTGCTTATGAAAATGTCGATCAGCACTCACTGGCCGCTGCTAATTGTTGCAACAAAGCCTATTGGGAAATCATGATGTGCATAGTGGAATTCCGGTGTACATTGTAGAGTAAAAATGCCCCAAAAAATGCTAGAAAGCGCACTTGAATACATTGCAAGGATGTGCCCCACATACAGTGCAGCGACGTCTCTTGAAAGCTAAGTAATAACGTGTCACACAATTACTGTTCACAACTACAGTACTTGGAATACCATGACCTTCTACCGAATTTTGCAGTTCTCTACATGCAACCCACCACTATGACATACGTAAGAAACTAAGGCCTAAGTGATTGATAACTCATGTATTTTTAAACTATGACCTCTGTGGCTCATAGACATTATCCTTGCTCATGCAGCTACTAAATCCAACCTCTGTAGTCTACAAACGTTATCATAGCTCTTGCAGTTCCCAAATCAAACAACACTGCTTACGAACCTTGTCTCAGCTTATGCAACTTCCAACTCCAACCTCTGTATGCGGTCTACGAACATTATCTCAGCTCATACAACTTTAAACTCCAGCCTCTACAGCCTACATAGATTAGCTCAGCTCATGCAGCTCCCATCTCCCACCTATACATCGTATGGATGTTATCCCAACTCTGGTCTTACAGTTCCCAACTCCAGCGCCTGTAGCCTACAAATATTATCTCAGCTCGTGCAGCTCCCAACTTCGAACCTCAATCTTCCCTAATTTAAGAAAAGAGTAGACCTGTGCACTCACTGTTCATGGTAAATTATTTCAACTGGGCTAGACTTCGTGATTTTTTCCACTTCTCAGGGTTTTCCACATAGAAATGAGGTGTCTCCTCTCGCTTTTTTTTTTTAGTTACCTGATTATGTTTTGGATCTTCTGACAACACTAAGACTTTAAATAATATATCTACTGTCGCAGACATTCCCACACGCATAAAAATGATTATAGACTTTATTCTAGATGGACGAATCAAAATAAGATGAAATTATACATTTTATTTGAAAAACTTTAAAATTAATTAAATTTAAATAAATTTAAATTTTTATATTTCTTAATAAAAAATTAAAATTTTAAAAATTAAATTTGACTTGTCAGTTCAATTGTGAACCATTCATTTGATGATATATTTAGTCCAAGCTCAAAACCATTTGTACATAGAACCGAGATCGAATCGTTCAGAACATATGTTGAATCAGCGAATCGGTGAACCTATCTGATTTTTAACGAATTGGCTTGTTCAAATATTACTCAATCTTAGTCTATTAATTTTATTAAGATGGTTACAAATAAAATATTTAAAAATACAAAAAAAATATCATATGTTAAAATTTAATGTAAAATATTATTCAAAATACTAAAAATAAAGTATTTTAGATCAAACTACAATTTATCAAATCTATATCCGATTTTCACAATGAAAAAAATTATTCCGTGGTCCAGCTTTCCTTTATGCAAAGGAAAAGTGAGCGGGTGGCTAAAGAATTGACGGCCACTTGATTGCGTGTACGAAGAGCTTTTACCGTTTGTCTGATTTTCTTGGCGCAGCATCGCATCTATGATATCTCCAATGCAACATAATATTTCCGTTTTCTTAATACTCTCTATAATTAATCAGGAATTATATACTTCCAAGTTACATGGCAAAACTATTTAATTAACATTAAGTAATCAAAATTCTAAATTAAAAAAAAAAGAAAAGAAATGATAGTTTACATTAATGTCTTTCGTCATGTCAACATATTAAATATAAGATGGCAGATATCAGTTTTTTTTATTGTTGATGCATCTTTAATAAATTTTCATCAGCTGATATGAATTTTGAGGAATGTTATAGATTTCAATATAATTTTTTGAGTCAGAAATATTCAAACCTCGAAAAGAACTCATTCAATACTCTGATTTCAACAAACTATAGTCAAACTGACAGGTTTGACAAAAAGAACCCAATGTTCCTAAAATTAATCCAATTCGAGTAAAATAAAGTTCAGATCAAGTCATTAAACCACACTTAAAAGTTTTTAGGACATATTTATAAGATTAAACGAATGCCTAATCTAGCAAACCTATAGTCGAATCGAGCGACTCGACAAGACGAATCCAACGAGTCTAAGATTGCCCAATTCTGACATCGTTAAGGCACTCAATGTCCATCAAACGTCATCTGATCGAAGGAAGCTCTCTGGACCATCCGATCAGAGTGGTTCAACTTCCTGCATTAATTGCACCCATAATACTAAAAATATAGCCCCACCTCTCTCATTAGGAGGGGGTTTGAAGCCTGAAAAAGAACTTGAAGTTTTGAGGAGCTGAAGTACATCATCAATTTAGTCACCGTCGACCACCGCCGACCACCGTCGATCACTGTCGACCACCGTCGACTGTCGTTGACCACCGCTGACTACCTCGAACACCACCTATCGACCTCCACTGATCACCATCGGCCGCCGCTCACTTCTTAGAATAAGTTTATTCGTACGCCGAAATTGTAACTCCGAAGAGTATTAAACCCTCTTTCCCACTTCTTAGACGAGGGACTCCACATGTAATACCTTGTTTATAGCAGATTCCTTCAGTTGGGCTAGGTCCTGTGATTTTTCCCTTTACAGGTTTTGCACGTAAAATCTTATGGTGTCATTAATAGTTGTTTTCTTTTATCTGATTGTGTGTTGAATTCTCGTGCAACATTAAGACGATAATCCATTAATCTACCGCTATGAATTTTCTTGCGCGCATCAATTGTTGAACTTGATCGATTGATCCAGATTTCTTTCACACATTGAATCGACTTAATAAAATTTTAGTATAATATATAATTTGATAAGTTCCAGTTGCCGAATTAGAACTTCAATAGGGGGTGGAGTGAGAATTTTATATGACTATAAAATAATATAAAGGTAAAATTTTCAAGTGGTGAAAGTATGCTCCTTGAGGGATGATAGACATTTAGTATTAGCTAACGGTCGAGTGATTACTCAATTGTTAGAAGGTAATGATGATTAAAAGATAATAATCAACTGTTAATAATTAGAATACATAATCATATGGCAGTGCTTTGGTGATTAAGATAAACTTAATATTACTTAATTTTTGGAGTGACATTATAACTCTTTTAGTAAGCAACATCTGAATATTTCATCCAGTAATCTATATGGTTTTTTTAATTATGAAAAATTATTTAGGCATTAAAGTGCTTTCATGTTATCAAAATTAAGTAATATTAAGTTTTTTAGTATTTTTTCATTAACAGACTCAATCTGACTGCAATCATAAAATTACTAAAAGTTCTTAATTTAGGATTATTTTGACTCAGCTTAAAGCACATATAGCATCATTATATTTGTCTCATCTAAATATATTTTTTTATATAAGTTTATAAACATAGAGTTTGAATGATTCTAAAGTCAATCCTAATGTCTTAAATTCATATATTTTTGTCAGATTTCATGCAATATTAGATGATTTTTCCTTACGATGTATTATTTAACCTTTATTTTGGACTCTAATGATTTCAAATTTAAAAAATATTTTGGTCTAGAGAATTTGGTAGCATAGATTTGAAATTAAGAAAATAAATTATAAGATTGAATAACATTGACATCACTTTTGACAAATTCGAGCCAAGAATCGAATAAATTTTTATTAATTATTATTTTAGTCTTCATGTGGCTTAATTTTTGTTGTATGACAATATGGAGGTTACACAAACTTAGCTACGATTTAACACTCATGGTAAGGGAAAAAATTTGCGTACGTAAAGCGTACGCAGCGCTGTGTACGTCCCGCATGTTACATGGAAGTTACATGGGGGTTACATGGGGGGTATTTCCGTGTTTTATCCCTTGTAACCTCCCTGTAACCTCCCTTTAACCTCTCTATAACCTCCTTATTTTTGCAGGTTACATATATGTTATATGGAGGTTATACATACGTGGCATCATTCTATTGGATGACGTACGCAGCGTTGCGTACGCTTTACGTACGCAAATTTTAGGTTGTCGTGAGGTTTAGAAAGGGAAAGAGAGCCTCAACTTTAGGACTTATAGGTGGAAGCCTCGAAAAGTATCAAAAACGAGATGTGATCTTTGGGCAATAATTATTTCCTTTATGCTATAGTTCTTTACAAATTCATGGTTCTTAAAAACCAAGAAAATGAAACAATAGTTTTAAATAAATATATATGAGATGTGGACGCTCCTATATATCAATACGAAGAACCCTTCAAGATGATAATTAACCAACTTAGTTTTAATTTCTATTTTATTCTCAACTTAAATTGATGTGTTATTCGCTGCAAAAATTATCGCAATTTTACTCAAATAATCTAAATTGTCTAAAATTATATTTAGAGGCTATATTTAACTAGGGCTGGCAATTTGGCTCGTTGTTCGCGAACAGCTCGTGTTCGGCTCGTTAAGTAGCTCGTGTTCGGCTCGTTCGTTAAGCCTAACGAGCCGAACACGAACAAATTTTTAAACTCGAAATGTTAACGAGCCGAACACGAACAACTGTTTGTTCGCTCGTGTTCAATTTCAATTAGCTCGAAATAAAAAAATAATCATATAATTATTTATATAATAATTTATTATATATATTATTTATATATTAATATATTATATATATTTATATTTAGGTTTAAATCATAATTCGTTGTGTGGTAGTGTGGTTATCTTCGATTCCATTCATTTGATCCAGGTTCGAATCCGGTCTGTGACATATATTTTTCCAATTAATTTTAACGAGACAATTTCGAGCCGAACACGAGCCGAACACAAACAAGAATATTTAATTCGAGCCGAACACGAACACACCTTTCACGAGCCATTTCGAACACGAGCCGATTTCGAGCCGAGCTAATTTCGAACGAGCCGAACACGAGCCGAGCCTCAAGCTCGGCTCGTTTACAGCCCTATATTTAACTCCGAAAATGACGAAAACTGAGTTTAAGGGCATGGAAATGGTATTAGAAAAAGGCATGGTTTGGCCTTGAATTCATGGCTAATTGGACTAGTTGTTTTACACTTACTGTTGGCAGAGGAACACGCAGACTATTGCCCTTAGAAGAACTATGATTTTCCCCTTGTCCTGTTGGGGAAGTTTTGATAAGTTCTAATCAATGACAATTAATAAAATATTTTCTTTTTCTAGATCTCAAATAACATTTCTTGACCAACCTTATCTCTTATTAAAAAAAAAGAAAAAAGAAAATATGGCTTCATTTTTAGAATTTGTCAAATAAAGGAAATAATTATCTATTTATTTGTCATTTTTATCCACTTAAAAATATTTTAAAAATATAAGCTTGGATCCTATAAGCACACCCTTGCACTTTCTTTTACATCAAAAATGTATATAAAGATAGTAAAAGAAAGTAATAGAGATAGAAGTTTATTGTATGAAGGATAGTTGAGACCAGTTTTCATGTGTAGGTTGAAACTGAATTAGCTTCAGAGGAAAACAGTGTGCTATCACGCCCCCTCAAAATTAATTTTTAATTTAAATCTTGAGTTTGTCCTTCAAATTATGGATTATATAGGTTGAGAGGGCTTTAATCAATATATCATTGAGTTGATCTTCTGAACTGATGTGTTCAATTTGTCAGTTTTGATTAACAATGTGATTTCATATGATGTAATTAGTTTCAACGTGTTTGTGTTCTTTCAAATGATTTAAATTTTGGCAATTGTGATGGTTGGGTTGTCATAGAATTGGAGAGTTGGTTGATTTAGGATGAGAACAAGTTGCTAAAGGAGGAGGCATATCCAAATCTGTTATACGGTGGCAATTTCATGGGCACAATATTTCAACTTTCATTTAGGATCTTGCTACCATTGTCTGTTTCTAAACTCTCTAGATTATTGTTGAAAATCCAATTATTAAAAAATGGTAGATATCGATTTGTTCTTTGTGTCGCTACTAGCCCAATCGGCATCAGAGTATGAGGTTAGTGTGAGAGGTTCCTTCGTAATTAGCAGTCCATTATTAATATTGGTTTTCATAAATCATAGTAATTTTTGATTGGCTGATAGTGTGTTTGCAATGAGTTTTTCATGTGTTGACAATTTGATTTGTGGAAAATGCTAACTTTGATATGATAAATTGGCTGATAGTGTGTTTGCAATGAGTTTTTCATGTGTTGACAATTTGATTTGTGGAAAATGCTAACTTTGATATGATAAATGTAATGTACTATAGAGATCCTATGAGTTGCCTTAGTGGCGTTTGGGAAAGGGGCTTAAGAGTGGAGGTTAGTAGGAGATTTACTTGTTATTGGTGATGATACCATCTTACAGTTTTACATCCTTGGTTTTTTAAGAATGTCTAAAATGTAATGTTTTTGATGTATGAGATATCCATGAGATGTAAGTGGAGATATGTGTCCCATTTCCTTAAGATGAAATATTTTTTGGAGATTCAATATGAGTTTATGTATGAATTATGAGTCATTACCAATGATCTGAATATCATCCACACATATGTGGATAAAAATTTTCTTAGTATTGGTTTTCTATAGATTAGGGACAAGTCAGCTGAACTTAGATTGAACCTCAATTGCTTGAGAAATTTAGTGAATACAGGATGCCATTGTCTAGAGGTTTGTTTGAGGTTTTAGCCTACAAAGGAGGTCTAGATGTTGAGGATCTTTAAAGTCTAAGTGTTGTTCCATATATATGGTTTCTTCTAATGTGTCATGAAGAAAAGCACTAGAGACGTTGAGTTGTTTGATTGGGCGGTATTTGTCAAGTGTTGTTGATAGTAAAGATCAGATGATAGGCATAATAGTGACTAGGTTGAATTCTTTTGCATAATTAATTCCATACAAATGCTAGATTTTCTAGGATATCAACCTAGCCATGAATCTAACAATGGTCTCATTGGAATGGAATTTTGTTTTGAAAGTCCATTGTAACCCAAAGTTATATGATCGGAGGGTGATTTAACAGGATCCCATGTACCTTACTGTTGGAGAGCCATTAAAATGATAGACATATATTTTCTCTAGTTATGGCATTTGTTGGCTTATGTATATTTGGTTCGGTGGTGAAGGTTTCGTGGTGGTGCTCAGGTTGCAGTTGGTTATAGGATTAATGTTGCCAGTTTTGGATCTTGTTGTCAGAAGACGAGGAATGTGAAGTGGATTAGATGATTAAGATTTGTGTGGTTGCTTGGTTGTACGTTGGTTGAGTAAAGAATTTCTATATTGGAGCTTCTTAATGTTATTAGTTGTGGTGTGGATAGTTGTAGAGGAACACTAGGAATAAATGAGGGTACAAAGAGTAGTGGGAGTATGCTTTTATGTGGACTAGGTTTGCTAGAAGGCAGGGAAACTTTGTTTCATTGAACATTACATGTCATGAGATGATTGGTATGTTAGTACAAGTATTCAAGCATATGTACCCTTTATTATTTATTGAGTATCGTCAAAACATGCAAGGTTGTGCTCTATGAGCTAGTTTATATGGTGTTTTAGGGTATTTCCATGGGGAACAGAGGTAGTAAAAAATTCTAAAGTCTTGATATTCCGGTTTACTTTTGTATAGGACATAGTATGGTGTGTTCATTGTTATGTATTTAGTGGGAGTTCATTTTATGATATAGACAACATAGATCCATAATGATATTAGTACTTGTGTTGCTATCAGTAGAGTTCTTGTTATTTCAATTAGGACTTTGTTCTTGCATTCTACTACACTTTTTTATTTTACTATGTGTGGACAACTTGATGTGCGATACCATTTGATTGTAAGTAACTCTACAAGTCAAATGAGGTATATTCTCCTCCAGCATTAGTTCTCAAGAAGTATGTTTGTATTGAACTGAATTTTTATTATTTTATAAAACTAAATAAATTTGTGGATAGTCTTAGACTTAGATACCATAAGAAGTAACCATATAAATCTAGAGTAATAATCTATAAAGTGAGCATAATATCTATATGGGATAAAGAAATTGGCATTAGTCCTTATACATCTGAATGTAGCAATTGAAAGGGTTGTTTGGATCTACTATTGCAAAATAGGGAAAGTTAAAGCATTATAAAAAAGAAAATGAGTTTGGGATTTTGAAATGAGAATGGCTTTAAGAGTTAAGACACTTTGTGCCTAAAAGAAGAATATTATGTGATATGGATGGAACATAGGAACTTTTAAAGAGGGATAACTCACGTATTGTGGGGGGGGGGGGAGCGTAGGGAGGGGTGTTGTAGCGTAAGAGACCTTTTCCAGTATAAGTGATTTGAAGACCTCGTCCATCGCCTATGGAAACATGTTCAAATTCCATTTATTCATTTAGTTGTGGGGTAAGAGATCTTTTGCAGTATAAGTGATTTGAAGACCTCGTCCATCACCTGTGGAAACATGTTCAGATTCCATCTATTCATTTTGTTGCTGGGTAATGTGAGATGAGAATGTTTTCAAGAGAGATTTGAGATACTTTGTGCCTAAAAGATAATTATGTGATATGGATGGAACAAGCAAAAGTTTAAAGAAGGATAAGAAACCTTTGCCACTATAAGTGATTTGAAGACCTCTTCCGTCATCTGTCGTAACGTGTTTAGATTCCATCTATTTAGTTGGTTGCTGGAATAATTATAGGTAATGTGACAGGAAGCATCTGAGTCGAGGATCTAATTTGTGTTGCTTGGAGCTGATAGAGTCACCGATGTTTTGTTTGTTTGTGGTGTGTATGAGAGATTTGCTCTATGCCAACAATAGAATATTGAGTGTCATTTTTGCCATAAATTTGGTATTTTATGCAGAAATTAACTGATATGGGTTTCTCCCATGACCTATGTAAGTGGTTTTGGAGTTGTGTCCTTTGCAGGAAATAATCACCATGAATCGAGGAGATTGTTGTTTGTAATTTTTTTTTTTTTTGGATATTAACTTCCTCTCTGCAAAATAAGGAATATAGTTCATCAAGATTGATGTGTTCTATCAATGTTTGGATTGCAATTTTTAATGATTGATAGTGTGTTGAAAGGCCATTAAGAGTATAGAAAGCTAAGTCTTCATTGTTTAGTTTGCATCCAACCGTAGCAAGTTGATCCACGATTGATTTGATATGAGTGGCACCCGATCATGTTGTCTCCCTTCATTATTGACCGATGAATCTCATTCTTGAGATGAATCACTTTGAATTTATTGGTAGATTGAAAATGAGTGAGAATAGTCTTCCATGTGGCTGTTGTTGAGTCTAGAAAGAGAATGTAGGGGAGAATGCTTGGAGATATTATAGTGTAAAGGGTAGCAAATAGTTAGTTCTAATCAATCAATTTCCACAATATAAAATCAGGACTAATAATTGGGGATTCTGTAGATCTGAGGATGTATTATTGAGGACAAATGGATTATCCTATTAGAAATTAATCAAAACTATTCACTGTAAAGAGTTTAGAATTTGAGTAGTTCATATAGAATAATTGTCAAATGTAAGTGCTATATGAGTGGGAGTTTTAAGGTTTGGCATTAGAAACTTGAGAGGAGGGGGAATGGAAATCGTGGAGGTCTATTGTAGGTATGTGAACTGTCCTAGAGATGTTTAGGATTGTGTAACCATTTCGCGTGTTTATTAGGAGTACGAAAAAGATAATGGGGTAGCAAGGGGTGCTCTCATACCATGATGAAAAAAGTGATGAAGCTTGTAAGCATGCGTTTCTTAGAATATTCTTAGTGTCGTGGAAATTGAGTAGAGAGAAGTCATCTTATTCACCTAAAAAGAAATAAGCTTTTCTACCCTCTTTCTTATATTACAGGAGTGTATATAAATATAGTAAAAGTAAGTAATAGAGATAAAAAATTTGTTGTATGCAGGATAGTGGAGGCCAGCCCTTCATATATAGATTGTAACTGAATTATTCTTGGCAGAGAAGAGTGTGCTGTCAACTAGCCTCCTCAGTTTCAAGCCCAAAGGTATGACCAAATAAAATTTTCTAGGCTTTTTGAGTCATCAAGATTCATTTTTATATTTTAAGCTTAATTTGACCTTTTTGGTGCCTAATGGAGCATTAATGTGAAATTTTAGGTAATTTGAAGAATAAGAGTAAATTTTTTATAATAATATTTGCTTGAGTGATATGCCAACTTTAAAAAAATCTATGAAATTGTAATCAAGGAGTATTTTCTTGAATCAAAACCCAAAGAAAACCCTGCATTACATCAAAAAATTGATCTTGATTCATAATCCTTATTTGTGTATATTTGCATGTGTGTGTGCATGTGTATGTGTTTGTGTAGACATAATTTTATGTAAATTAGGGAGAATTATAGATACACTTTTCCTTTCTTAACTGTAGGGTTTGAATAAATTCTTTCTTCCTTATCTCAAATGATTGAAGAGATCATTGATTATATAAACACACTTAACGAGAGCATTGAACATTTATGATGAGGATAACTATTTGAGACTTTCAGTCCTTATAATTTTGATTTTTGGATTCACTCTAAAAGTTTTGCTGGCACTAAGTTTATTCTCTCATAAGAAAAAATAGTAATAATGACTCAAGTTTACCTTGACTATACATTATTTCTAAGTCTCTTCTCATTTTATCATCTTGTATGTAATCCTTTATTTAATCTTCTTATTATCTCATAGCTCCTTGCTCTTCTATAACATTTACTCAATTTTTTAGTCATTTATTTAATCATCTCATTATATCTTATATCTCTTTGTTCTTTTGTAACGTTTATTTTAATTAATAAAATAATTTATTACCTTGAAAAAGTCTACTGAGTTGATAGTTCTCCGGTTATTGAAGTTGAATAGGAATTTTAAAATATATATTTGAGTACTCATTTTTCCAAGTCTTCATATTAAGCAAATTAATTCCATCAATCCTTATCCACAATTATTGCGTCTTGAAACTAACGATTTAATATGTAATTAAATGAAGTCACATTTAAGATAAAGTCACATGATGAAAATTTAAATAAAATTCAAGCCTCAATATCTGAGAAAAATTATTATGTCGGTATGTCCAGAATCTAATTAAATGACGTTGCGTTATCTGGCAGCACAAACTGCAGAATAACACTGAGGGAATATTTCTCCTGTGTTATTCAGGTGTTATTATATTATTATAATACAATTGTGAGTCTAGAATATCACAAAATAACACGGGAGAATATTGTCCCATGTTATTATGTGTTATTCTATCACAATAACATCTGAATAACACAGAAAGAATATTCTCCCGTGTTATTCCGCAATTTCAAGATGGGCTATCCGTGACGTGATTTGATTGGACTCTGGACGTACCTCTATATCCGGAGTCTAGACAGAATAAGTGTTCCACTATTTGGGTGCCAAAAATCAGCCTGAGTTCAAGAATTTAATAATTGTGAATAAACAAAATAAAATAAAATAAAAAATAAACTAATAAACCAATACATATGATTTCTTATATTCCAAAAAATTCTATTGATCTTACATGAATCTCAATGTACATTGAAAACAGAAGTTTCAAAAATCAAATTTAGAATTAGCTACCTTTAAATTTGTGATCAAATTAAGTGCTGAATGAGACAAACCAATTAACATCAATAGTGATTCTATGTGAATACATGTGAATAAGAATCACCCGCTTAAAGAATATAAAAGATTTTTGGACCTTATTCTGAGGGATCAAATGATCTCCAAACCTAACAAATTTCTAGTCGAATCGAGCGTATCGGCAAGATGAATCCAACGAGAACAAGATTGCTTAATTTTGAATCGTTAAATTATTCAAATGCTCATAATACATCATCCAATTAAAATAATCACTCTGGGATGTTTGATGAAGTGATCCGAATTCTGGTAGTATTTGTGAAGGACCATCAAATAAAATAGACCTTCATTCTCTTCATAAAGGTGAGAGAGGGACTGAATTTAGATAAGAAAACTGAAGGAAACTCCATGCTTTTGTAGATTTTTTAGCTCTGCCACTACTAGACTATCATTGCTTGGCGACCACCGCCATTACCAGACCACCAACACTATCACTATTATAGTACACTACCTTCATCATTAGATTATCAACCATCATCGTCATATAAAGATCTTTCAGCCAACATTGCATCGGACTACGATCGTCTGGCTGTCGCCGCTGCTCTCAGACCTTTGTCACATAGTTAATGTTGGACCAACCTATCCCTATATCACTGTCACCCAGCCACCGCCCCCATTACGACACATGATGGGATTTTAAATAAAATCCAATCTTGATTATCTCAAGTGCCAAAAATCAACGCGATAGTTCAAGAATTTAACTCTTGTGAAGAGAAAGATAAATAAAATAAAAAATAAACTAATAAACCAATATTTACGCAAGATAGATCCTCAAAATCTTCTCTTGATCATGCATGAATCTTTATGCTCATTAAGACCATTCAAAAATCAAATTAAGAATTGCCTTTAATTAAATTTGTGATCAAATGAAGTGTTAAATGAGAAGTGATCCAATCGGAATATAGGCGAGCCTAAATCATGTGCTTATAACATAATCAAAAATTTCAGACATACTTTAAGAGATCTAATGACCTTCAAATCTAACAATCTTATAGTCAAATCGAACATATCAGCAAGATGAATCTAACGAGCATTTGATCGATTCATTTTAACTCAAATTATTTAAATGCCCTCCAAAATATCATCCAATTAAATGAATTAGACCACCGATTGTTCTCTTCCAAGATCTTTTCATACACCAATCGTCCTTCTCCCTCTGATGGTCACGCCTTCTAAGATCCTTGTCTCATCATTTGCTTTTCATTCACCTTTTTGATGATTGTCTCCAGCCTAGGCCGTTGGATTACTTTGAGATTTGTGTCCTCATACTTTTTGTATACAGTAGATATTTGAAATGCTTTACAAGCAATACAGCACAAACGTCAAACTATTTTTTATTTTACAGGCAACCACATACCAACTTGGTATCAAACTACATGATTTTATTATACATTATATTTACATTATTTTAAAATTAAATATCAAACAAATAATTACACCAAATTTAATTTTTTTTTTTGATATTATATGCATAAATATTCCATATTTAAAACCCTACTCTAAACAATTTAAAGCTTGGAGGATCGGTTTGTTGAGGGAGTCAAGCAAATGGATTACCTAAATTTGCACGTAATCTCTTAGAAAAGACAAATTCCCCATTCCTTCAAGCAACATAAATCCATCGGATCTAATCACAAGCAACTCTAAAAAAGAAGTGCAATCACATATTCTAATTTCATAGCAAGCAACCATGCCAACTTGCCGAGCACTATCTTCTCTCACACTCTAGGAAAAATTATACCGCAATGTGTACTATATCAGACCCACCTAAAAAAAATCACGAAGGTTATTGACATAGAGCCGCGGCCTTCAATACCCCTAAAATAACCCCAAAATAATCCTGAATAATCTCAGCGGTGTTATTTCGGGATTGTTGAAGTGGAATGTATAGATTTTTATTCAATAACCCTGAAATAAACTCCGCAGTGTTATTTCTGGGTTAATGAAGTGGAATAACCCATAACCTTGAAATAACGTTCGCGGTGTTATTTCTGGGCTATTGAAGTGGAATAGCCTCGAAATAATCCCAAAATAGCCCCCAAATAACTTCCGCGGTTTGAAGTAGAATATGTAGGTTTCTCTTTAATAACCTCACAATAACCTTCTAATAACCTTCGTTGTTTCACTTCAATAACCTCACAATAACCTCCAAGATGTAGCACATGTAGCGGCATATTACTGGATACATAGAGCTACATCTGGAGTCCGGGCATAAATTTTTTCCCACAGTCAAACCGTTAATTTCATAAATTTTAAAATTTATCAATTTATTCAACATTCATTTTAAAATAAATGTAATACGAAAACTAACTCATTAAAAAAATTAGAATTTAAAAACTTTGATATTGTTGGCCCAACATTTCTCCTTTTCTTATAAAGTTAAGTTGGCCTTTGTCAATGTAGAATTGGAATAAAAGATTTGGACTATATTGTACAGATCTGTTTTTCGGAAACTTCAGAATAAATTGGATTATAGTATAGCCAACACAGACCTTCCAGTAAGAAGAATCAAGTCTTCCCCCAGAAGTCTAAGATGCTGGACATAGGTTTTTGGCTTATTCAAGGCACAGTACCTATTCATGGATGAGAATTGCTTATGTATTTACATATCTCACCCCCTCAAATTTTATATTTAATATCACATCAAAAATAACATTATTATCATTTTTAAAGTACACTTTTTATGCAATAATTGAGAGCACCAAAGTGGAAGGTCTATAAATATGAACGTTTAGGAGTTAAATACAAAAATGAACATTTCTCCTTTTCTTATAAATATGAACGTTTAGGTCTATTTCTGGCTTTCTTAGCATATTTCGAATCAACATCTACTCCCCTGAACGGATCATCAAATTGAGATTCTCGATAAAGAAAACAAATAAATTTAAGATTATTGAATTCTAGAAAGTTAAATCACTTTAATGTTGAATGAATCATTATTGAGCAAACGAATCAATATAAGTGTGAGATGAAATATTTGGGATATTGACTAAATTTATTAAAATGTTATGACAAAATCATAAAAAAAGTTCTATTCTCCAAATAAAAGAGACTTGAACTTGAGTTTGAAGAGATCAACTTGAAGATAGTGAGGAATTTTATAGCTCTAACTAACATTCGATGCTAATGATCTTTACCAGCCACTGTCGACATCTGATTGTCGTCGTCCGATCATCATCGCTAAACCTTCTTTGCTTAACCTCCATCACTTAAGGATATTCTTCATAATATCATTTCTTATTTGTCATTATCCAACCATCATTCCCCATTTAATATTATTCGATCGTCATTATTATCCCATCACTACTTGCAGCCGTAGTATAATCACATGAGCCTAAATTAGAGTGCAATGCTGGTGTTTCATATATATTTTCTCTTTTATTTGAATGTACAAAATTTTTCTGAAAAATATGTGAAAATAAGAGTCGGGCTTATCATATTGGGCTCAATTTATGCCCTTGCTTGCTCGTAACATATATATATATATATATATATATATATATATATATATATATATATATATATATATATATATAATTTTCGCAGTGAGGCCCGCTAAACAATGATTTTATACATGAGAGTTAACCACAGACGATTTGATGGGTCAACAATATTAATGGGCTGGGCTTTTTTGCTTTTTTAACTGGTTCGGTTGAGTTTATTGATTGACCAAGTCTAAGCCCATTTTGATTCAGGTGACTTTATGAGTCAATTCTGACATCTTAAAGTCATTTGACTTATGTAAATAGCAAGATTTTGAGTGCCACACATATATATATATATATAGATTGAAATCTAACAGATATTGTATCACAACCCTATTCCTATTCTCCTAGAGAAAACATTGCTCATTAACCTCTTTTGAGATTATAAGAAGCATAGGGGTTTCATATTAACAACACTATTCCTGATCTCCTAGAGCAATACAGATTAACCTAGATGTTCCATTAGTCCATAATACTTGATCACAACCAATTTTAACATCCTAAGTAGCCAGCTTAGGAGTAAATTACAAGCAAAATGTTAAACTATCAACTCATAAATAAATGACATGTAATCACATAATAAAGATTTCACCAATCTGCATAAAATTCAATTCAAGGGAGAGAGAAGTTTAAGTTATACTCATTATAGTTGAACACAACTTAAATTTTATTGTAAAATCAAAGTTTGAAAAGGTTAGAAAAATCACACTGGCGCTTTATACTAATTAACATGAAATTACAAAAAAATCCCTGAGGTTTACATCATTTTGAGTGCAAAAAAAAAAAAGCATATACCCACAATTACACTTGTTATGACTCAGGAGAACACTCACTCGTACTTAAAGCACATTCTAGATTGCTCCTTTGAAATGTTATGAATGCTCACAAGTATTCTCCTTCTCCTTATTGTTTGTCATTAATCCACTCTTCTCATATCATCGGATCCATCCAAATGCTTTGTATACATCTTATTATGTCTATCAACGAAGAAACAATGTAAATAGAGGCATTCAAACCAAAATCCAGCGCTTTCAGGCACCTAGGTGCTCCGATCTAGCACCTAGGAACCTGTTTCTTTGTTTATGGGCACTGGGCGCCCAAAACCAACACCTCAGCCATGTAGCCTAGGAATGCTGCCCAATACTGCTATTTGGGTGCCGGTTCAACCCCGTTCAACTTGATTTAGCCCTGTTCAACCTAGTTTGGATCTGTTTTATCTCCTTTGTGCTTCAAGTTACCTAATCTCCTGTACACTCTAAATACAACCACAAATATAATGAAAAACATAAAAACGACAAAAATAATATTTGATACATATCAGATATTCTCAAACTTAAATATTACTTGTTCTCAAGCGATTCAATCTCTAAAAGTTAGAATTATTTTAAAATTTTTGGTAAATTACAAATAAAATATGCTAGACATACTTGTTATAAGAGACAATTACTTTATGTTCCTACTACTTTGAGCTAGGGCAACAAATATATCAAATTATTAGAAAGATTCTTATATAACAAGAATTATCTCTATTTTAAATATTATGATTTTCATTAGAAAAGCATGGTACACACTCTCTCAATGAGAATGATTTTTGAGTAACGAGATTATATGTTCTACTAAACTACGATGAAGCCTAATCATTTATACAGTGAGATTTTTAGTAATTAGAAATTGTTTGAGCCATTACTCGTATTGTTATACTGGATAATTTAACATAAAAATAACATGTTATGAACATATCGTTCATCAACGGTTTGAACATAGAGGGTAACTCTGTCATAAATAAGAAGTTTGAGGAAGAATTTTTAACATAGTCCAAATTATATGCACATTGAAGCAATTCTTCAATTCATCTGTACGCAATGTAATTTGCGATGAAGTAAAATTAATCATGTTGCAAAACTTGTTGTAGGTTCGTAATCAAAGTAATGTAATTATGGATCATGGCTTATGATATCTTATTTGGGTGCTTAATCTCAATGTCACTACATGAAAAATATTTAATGTGAATCGTTAAAGATTTCACACAAATTCCTATTGTGAAGGATGAGGATTTATATTTATGATGTTTGTATTAGAGTAAACACCCACTCAGATATTGAGATCAGTAAGAAGAAGTAGTGCAGTTGCAATGTTTGATAATATTCCTAATCGAGTAACAGAACACTAAACTCATATGGTATTATCAAAAGTTATAATAAATAAAATATATATGAAATTTGATTTATTTATTCTAGCACGCCAAGCTAGTCAAATTTATTATCTTAGATATCCTAGTAGAGAAAAAGCTAAAACTGATTGGGTTGTCTTTATGAAGAATAAGCCTAGAAGTACTACTGAGATGAAAATTATTTGTGAACTTATTCTTTAAGTATGTGAAATGACATATTTTTCTATTTAGCTTGATTATATAAAAAAAATGTTCATCTTAAAGAATCAAAGGTACTTATGTAGATATTTATCAAATTATTAATGAATGTTATGATGATAAAAAAGAAGAAAATTTTCACTCAATATTGACTAACTCATAATGAAACATATAAAGAGTGTTATATCTTTTAGATTTTAGTTTTTTCATGGTTTTATCTCTTTCAGTATTTGTTTTTTTTTACTTTTCACGTTCCTGTTGTGCGTTTTTCTTGCTTTTACTTTTAATATTTTTACACATAGCTTTTCATGTTTCATGTTTTAATTTTACACCTTGTTTTTACTCTTGCTTCTTATATCATAATTTTATTTGTTTTATTTTATTATTTTTATTTTCGTTACTTAGTACTAATTTTATTATTATCTTTCTTCGTGTTACAGGTGGATTCAGATGGTAGTAGATGTCAACCACCTCACCAACCTCCTCGTCACAACCCTAATACTTACAAATGGATAAAAATGTTAGTTTCTCACTCTACTTTTAATTATAATGCATTATATATATATATATGTAGGCTTGGATCTAAAGTTGAGGCAAGTTTCATAATGGTGACAGAAAAAGCGCGACAAATTAATTTAGAGCTGAAAGAAGGAATAAAGATTTGCTCATTTGTTAATTTAGGGTTTTTGAAGTACATAGGGAAGGTTAATGAAGAAACAAGTTGGTGGTTGAGAATGTACAACCCTAATGATGAGAAAAATCTCAGTCAGGTGCTTAACAAGGAATTATGGAATGCAAAGGTCTTCATTATTTTATTATGTGGGAGTGATACTGTATCTCTCATCGTGTTTGTGTGGGAGCGAATATTATGTGTGGAATTCGCACAAACAAATTGGTGGTATTTTGATTGTTTGTAATATAATATCATCATAATACTACTAAATCTGCATCTATCTTGTCTGCACATAGTTTTCTTTTTTCAACGTGCACTTTATAATGAAAAGAAAATAAATAAATCAATACTAGAAAATAAATATGCACTTTATAATTATTGTCTAAATTTATTGATTTTAAATAATAGTATATTACTACTATCTAAACTATAAGAGAAGTTATTTTAACATAATTTTAAATAAATAATATACAAGCATTCATTGAGCTTTTATTTAAAAGCTATTTGTCCAGCAGTAAATAAAATTATAAGTAAAGGTAAGGGCTTCTTTGGGATCACTTTACTTTTTATTTTAATTTTTAGTTTTGATTTTATTTTAAAAAGTATGTTTATTTAAAATATTTTCTGATTGTTTTTAATTTTTATTTGTATAAGTATATTAACTTAATTTTGAAAATACTTAAAATATCTAAATATTACTCTAAGTAAAGGTTCGACAAAGAATTGCCTACGTTCTCGGGAGCGAGCGGCAGCTTCACTATTTGAGAGGAGTTACATACCCATAGGTTTACACATCTATTTATAGAAAAAACCCACAAATAAATTACAAACACGCCCTCGCTCCCCCCAACCCACTAATCCAGGAGACACATCTCCATTCAAGAGACTCCAACTTCCTAGATATGAGTCATACCTAACAATATGTATGTATATATATATATATGTATATATATATATATATATATA
Organism: Papilionanthe hookeriana x Papilionanthe teres; assembly: GCA_022702705.1. Classification (NCBI taxonomy): domain Eukaryota; kingdom Viridiplantae; phylum Streptophyta; class Magnoliopsida; order Asparagales; family Orchidaceae; genus Papilionanthe; species Papilionanthe hookeriana x Papilionanthe teres. The sequence continues at coordinate 50,612,037 of CM040431.1, forward strand.
TATATATATATATATATATATATATATATATATATATATATATATATATATATATGTATGTATGCATGTATGCATGTAAATATGTGTGTGTGTGCGCGCGCGAGTGTAGGGAGAAAGTGAGAGAGATAAGCGAATATTACGTGCGGAATCTGTGTGTGCGGATTGATGGTATTCATCATAATACTACCCGTAGACTATCAAATTTACATCTATCTTATCAGCATGTAATATTTTTGAGAGAGAGAGAGAGAGAGAGAGAGAGAGAGAGAGAGAGAGAATTCAATGATTAATATGAATCAATCAGTGCAAGAGTAATGGTATTGATCATATTGTCTAACTTTAAGCAACCAAATGATCACATGATTAATTTTCAAACATGAGTTTCATACTTCTCATTTCATTTTTTACAAGTAAACTTATGATTTCGAATTGAAAACTGGCACTACAACAGCTTATTCTGTAACAAAGAAATTCTCAATTTCTGAAGAAAGAACTTACAGCTTACTAAAACCTATTGACAATTATTATTTAAAGATGAGAGTAATGTCTTATTCAGTTCTTTTTTCATATTAACCATCCTCGTCAAAATGTTCCCATTTCTGTTCACTAAAATCTCAGATCAGTCCTACACAGATTATTGGACCAAATAGCGATGGACTCGAAAGGCCACATTGGTTATTATTATAGTTTTATGCTCATGATTGCCTCCATTTTATAATTCATAAGAAAAATTAACTCAAAATATTTTTACTAACTTTGATAGTCAGGATGAATCTTAAAGCTTGTTGAATTGATTAGTTCTCTGGCGTCTTCTTCAATCAGGGGCTATTACTTTGGTTGATGTCAAGAATATTGATTTATTTCTTGTTGTAGAGGTTTCTCAACGAATCGTTGATGGACAATAACCAGCTTGTTGAAGAACAATTGAAGTACTTTTTTTGGCGATGTATCGACTCTGCGATTGACAAAAAAGGTTGAAACTCCCAAGTTGTCTATTGGAATGAACTACTGATATTAAAGGGCTGGACGTGGTGCATGGTCATTATCAAATTCCTCTCATTTCAGACCATAGAAACTTCACTAAGCATTACAAAGAGGTCAACATGGATGGTAGTTTTTGTACTGACAAAGCTAAAATTAGTGGCATTTTCAACAAAACATTTGTGGAATTTCCTTCTTTGCTTCACTTCTTCTTGCTATCCTATTTCTCCCCTTTACTATGTGTTGTTGGTTGTGCTCTGCATCTTATTGTTGACTGTCAAGTTAAATTTGATTTTCATTTGGAATGGGACAAACTCTCTAGTAATTTTTAATATTGTAGTGATAAATTTTGTTGTCCTTGGTCCCTTCATATCATGTGGAGAAGAACTGCTGACCTCCTTCCTAAATTCAATGTTGTTTGGTAATATACAATGAGAGAGGTTAATAGACATGTTTGAATTTCTAGCCAAGGTAGGTGCTTCAAATGAGCATATCGTATTAAATACTTCCCCTTCTCCTGAACTAGCTTTGCTGCCACATGGAGACTGTTTTGAGTCTTGCTTTTGTTAAAGTTTGTAATTATTATTATTATTATTATTATTATTTACTTTCTTCTTATTATTTTTGTATTCCTTGTATTCCTTTGGCTGATTGTTGCATATTTTGTCTGCTAAAAAACAAATAACAAGCAACAATACCTTGAAGTTGAAGGAAAGAACCATGCTTTAGAGAGGAACATGAGCTGATTTCTGATGTGCAATACCTTAATTCTAGATTTTTTACTTTCTTGAGATACATTGCCAGCCTTAGAAAAATATTCATAGGCAGAAGGAACAATAGTGCAAATTTTTTGGGTCTCTATTTGTGTCCAGCTTCTCCCTTATTGATTGCCAAAAGAGGGAACATTTTTTTTGTTGTTGAATTTGAACGCTAGCCTTTTTAGATTCTATCTAGTGAGGACTTCCTCTTAGATGTTAGGAGAACTCACTTGTCCTTATAAAGTGTGATTGGTATCTCTTTTTTCAGGAGGAAGGTCGTTCAACATTTGATCTAGTTAGCTGAGTCTCGAATTTATGGGTGCAAATTTATGGCTGTTTCATGACCCCAAAAATTAATTTCCAAATCCAACCATCTTGTGGTGGATGCCAAACAAGATGTTGCAGGTGGAGAATCACTAGTGTCGCCCCTAGCTTCCTCATGTAATAAGCTTGCTTATTTCAACTTTGAGATGCTAATGAGGGCGCACTAACAGGTTGGTGGCCTTCTTCCACAAATCAAAACATTGCAATGTGAAAGTATCCGTCTCAAGAGAAATGTAGAGATCATACCTTTGTATTTTACCATTGCAAATGCTATTGTATTGGTCTTGTAATTGTACAGTGTTCTTTATGGATAATAAAACATACATTATTTTTATCTACTTTACTATCTTGGCCATATAAGACTTCATAGACTCCACTTTTTTGAAATAATATCACTTGTTGATTAAATGTTTCATATCGATAAAGCAATTTTCTCTAGTACGGTATTTTGAGGTTACTCTACCGGTTGATAAATCTCAAAATTTGTTGAATCATTTCAGTACATATGGTTTTGCATTATTGGTAAGCCGATACATTCTGAGAGAGATTCGTTTCTTTAGGGGAAGTCGCGAAAGGAGATGATGGATGCATTATTAGAGCACATGTTTTTGCTTTCTTGATGAAGCCCCAAAAGTGGCATAGAGAAACTAGTTTTTTATTTTTATTTTTTTAATTTTTTTTTTCACGGAGAATCCCCCCTTTTTGATGTCCCTATCTCTCTTATACATAAGAGGAAGTAAGATAAAAAATATTATAAAATTAAATCATGTATGATACTGCTATCCATGATGTTTTGGTGAAAAGATCACAACGTCGGTGGCATGCAGCACCATAAATAAGGATGGGCACATGCATTCGTATGTAATGAAGATTTTCTTTGGTGGCAACTTTACCCTGGGCTAGTCAGACCAAATCGATTAGTGAGTTCAGTTCAACCACTTCAATAGATGGGCATAGTTTGATCAATTCGGAAGGTGAGCTTAGTTTGACAAATTTGACATGTGGGATTAAATTTCATCATGTGGCTCCAAGTTCTCTATGGTCTATTGATCGTTACACCTTACTCTTTTATGAATCTTTCTAAAAAATGTATGACTGTAATATGGCAAACAAAAGCTATTGGATTTACTTTGAGATGGGTATACAACAATTTTTACCTTATAAAAATAATAAACAATACTCTTGAGGAATATCATATGAACCTTCCTCACTTATTATAGGGACATTTTGAGATAAATGGCACACAATTAGGTGGAGGTATAAAGCTTGGAATGTCAAACTTGAAATTTACTATAACAAAATGAGGGCCTAACAGTGACATCCAAGGATGTTAAACTCCCGACAATGATGTTATTTATAAGCAATTACTTAATTGGTGTGTTAGTAAATGACCTCATTTGTCAACAAGACTCAAACTTGACTAAATAAATACTTGTTTGGGTTAATTTGATTATTATGATTTGGTAGCCAGGTTAGATTTGGATGGACAAAAATAAGCCAAATCAACTCAAAATAAACCAGATTATTTTGGATTTGGGTTAAATAAGTAATGATTAGGTTAATTGGGTCAAATGCAGTACATGAAAAAAAAAAGTTTTGTAAGCGCTTAAGCATGGTTACGACAGTGGTTATATCCGCCTGAAATATATTAGCAGTGGTTAAAACATTCCAGTAGACTTGGTGACACAAAGCTCTTTCACAATGGTTTATATACTACTACCATAACATAAATTGCAGTGGTTTAAAACGTTATTTTTTTGTATTAATGACGGTAAAATACAGATTGTTTATGGAATCACAATTGGTACATATGAAAAAAAAAAAATTTCCTTTTTGTTTTACATGAACAATTCCAACCTGTAGACATTGGCAGTGATTCTCGCTTTAAACAATGAACAAATATATTTTTATTTCCATGCTCTGATGATGCTCATATAAACTCAATATGCTAACATGTAACCTATAACATGATCAATAGTAAGCACAAATAATAGATACATTCATAACTGAATCCCTTAACAAAGTTTGAATTTGAAATAATAATAGAAAATAATAAAAAGCAATCGCATAGTTCGCCAACACACTAATAATTCTATCAACGATATAACTAAGATTTTTGTCACGATAGGATTGTCAAACCATTTACATTAACAAATATGATCCATAAAAACTAAACATTCATTCCATCTTATAAGATCGTGTTGTGAGATATGTACTTCCTGGTATAGAAATAAAATGCAAAGAACACAAGCAAACACAGATCGTTTACGTGGTTCGATCCAACTGGATCTACGTCCACGGGACGGAATCAATCAAGTAGTTCACTAAGGCAAAAGAAATGGAGAATACATAGCTTATACATAGAGATGAGCCCTCATCTTCCTTCTATAGCCTCCCTCTCAAGCGACACCTTGATATAAGGCCTCAAGATGCTCTCCTCCTCTCTAGCTCTCTAGCTATTCTCTCCTCCTTTGTGGTAGCTTAAGACCTCTTCCCTTGCTCTCCTAAGCCTCACACCCTTTCTATTTATGCAAATCAAGAGAGTGGTAGGTGGGAGGTAGTTGAGCGGTAGGTGAGATGTGGTAGGTGAGCTGTACCACATTACGAAAGTGCCCTTTTACCTTAGTTCATTAGTTAGGAGTCATTAATAACAATTCTCCCCCATGACTTCCAATTACAAAACTGCACAATGATGATTCCCTCCTTGGTTGCACATAACCAACTCCTTGCCTTTGGTTCGCCGAATTCCTCGCAAATCTTTTTCTGCGAATCGTGAACTGCGCTCGACCAAGCTCCTCTGTTCACAAAACTGACGGACCACACGACAACCTTCTTTCCTGGCGTGTGAGACAACTGCATTGACGTTCCTTCTTTCGTGAACTCTTCATGTCGTCGCTCGATTGGCGAACTCCCTGCTGCCAACCGAGGCCTTGCCTAAGCCTTGACGCGAATCCGAAGGTCTCGCCGAACTTGTCGAACCGGACAAGTTGCACCCTGATTCTTCATGTTGTTCCCGAATATCGAAGAATGCCGAGCCCCTATCCTCCTTTCAAGAACCTCTAGCCAAGAAGTATGGATCTTCCCACAGACGGCGCCAATTGTTGTGAGATATGTACTTCCTGGTATAGAAATAAAACGCAAAGAACACAAGCAAACACAGATCGTTTACGTGATTCGATCCAACTGGATCTACGTCCACGGGAGGGAATCAATCAAGTAGTTCACTAAGGCAAAAGAAATGGAGAATACATGGCTTATACATAGAGATGAGCCCTCATCTTCCTTCTATAGCCTCCCTCTCAAGTGACACCTTGATACAAGGCCTCAAGAAGCTCTCCTCCTCTCTAGCTCTCTAGCTATTCTCTCCTCCTTTGTGGTTGCTTAAGACCTCTTTCCTCGCTCTCCTAAGCCTCACACCCTTTCTATTTATACAAATTAAGAGAGTGGTAGGTGGGAGGTAGGTAGGGGTGTAAACGAACCGAACACGAACGAACAGAGCTAGTGTTCGTGTTTGAAATGTTCGAACACATCACTGTTCGTGTTTGGTTCGTTTGCTTATCGAACGAACACGAACTTCCTGGCGAACCAAACACGAACTGTTCACGAACATTGAGCTTTTTTGACGTACCCTAGATTTGATAGGATACTTCCTCAAAATGAAGCAAATTGATCAGGTATTCCATACACATCAGGTAACCCATAGTTCCTCAAAATGAAGCAAACCGAATAAGGCGTTTAGGGTTTTGATTAGGGTTTTATTTTAATATATAATATAGTATATTAATAATAATATTATAATATTTATATTAATATAATTAATACTATAATATTATTATTGTTATTAATAATTTATCATATATTATAATTTATAGAAGTTTAATTATTTAAAATATGATAACTTTTTAAATATATAATTATTTTTAAAATATCATCAAATTTTTATATATAATTATTTTAAATTATTTTATATTTCGAACAATAACAAATCGAACACGAACGAACACATCACTGTTCGTGTTTGGTTCGTTTAACAAACCGAAGAAAAAAAATTGTTCGTGTTCGTCTCGTTTGCTTATCGAACGAATCGAACATGAACTTTTTGACGAACCGAACATGAACTGTTCGCGAACAACGAGCTTTTTTGACAGCCCTAGAGGTAGGGGAGCGGTAGGTGAGATGTGGAAGGAGAGTTGTACCACATTACGAAAGTGTCATTTTACCTTAGTTCATTAATTGAGGTCATTAATAACAGATCGTTCATTGCCTCGTTATAAATAAAAAAATGGAAATTTACATACGCAACACTTAATTCTTATTTATTTTCGTATCTCACACCAAAACTTGAATGTTTACAAATACATCAACTTAACTTTGTATGAAAATGTAGATTTCACTATTGAAAAGTGTGTGAGTGGTAATTTGGGTGCTATGTTTGTAAAAATGAAAGTTTTGGTGTGAGATACATAAATGCATTAGAATTTGTTGCTATGTATGTAAATTCCACATTAAAAAACATTACTAGATAAAAATATTTTAATAAATAAGCATATTACTAATTATTTTTGCTTAAAATTTCACGTATGATGTGAGAGCCAATAGATGGTGAAAATTATGTCTAAAAATGTTGCATAAAGTCTCTCATCTTATCAGATACTAATGTTACATCTAACATCTTAGATCTTAAAGGCTGCTAATCCTCTATGAGTCTGATAACATTGTTATCTCTACTGTTTTTGTCTCCTGTGATGGTTCCATGACGAAAGAATTAGGCTAGAGCTCAAGACTAGACATGCATGGACACCCTCACATTTTCGTATATATTTCCACTGTTTATTTTAAAAACTTCTTCTACAAGTAGGACACATTCTTACTCTAAAAGTACATGAGAATTCAATAATTTTAATCTAAATAAATGAATATATAAATGCACTTAAGCAAACTTAATAATATCCATCTTAGCCTTGCATTTTTAGAAGATTGCGAGCCTTTTTTTGTACATTTTACTTTTTCTCTATAATTGTAGACTATTTTGGGTGACCGATAGAAAAAAAAATTAATAGACAACAACATCGAATGATTATAAAAGTTATCTTAATCCATTTTTTATCTTCTAATAGAGTTAACTCGACCTATCATATTATAACATATTTGCATATTGGTATTCTCCCTATTTTGGATGCCCTAAATTATAGGCAAGAAAATAAAATAAAATTCTTGAACTCTCTAACATTTACTTAAATTAAGCATGCATGTAATGTTGATCTGATCCTTTGCTTGTGACTATTTGGTTACTAATTGACATTCCTGCACAACATTTTCATATACAGGGGCTATCTCCATAATCTCCTTAAGAGATCTACTATTCCAATGCCATGCCTTCATACTAGTCTTATGATTCTGCCATTTGACACCAAACAATTGGAGATTCCAATTTTGAATATGGCCATGAAATTTTAATTTGGACTACTTAAGAAGAAGTTAATTGAATAATTAACATAAAAAAATCAGTAATGAAATAAATTCTATTGATATAAGAATATATATTTAAAATGCCCCAACTTATGCTGAAATTCTCTCTTTAAATAGCTCCATATCGTCACTATGTCAATATGATAAAATGATTAGAGATAGTATTACAAAACCCAAATAAGATCTCAAGAATATGGATTATGGAATATCATATGCCACAAAATTATCATTAACCTCAATATGCAACCATGTGTTTGATGGCAAAATTTGAATATTAGCACATGAAGTACAACCTCTGTCTTACCAGGGAACCTTGATCATCTAAAAAATATAATTACAAAACTTTCACAACATATATTTCACTAACAAATAAAATCAAACAATGACATTTAAAATATGACTTGGGAAAACTACTTAATCTACAAGTTGCAACATCATTAGATTATAAAATAAACATACGAATGAGCCAAAATTTTTCATCCAAATAGAAACGATGCTCTCTTGTAGTCATCATATAATATGAGTGTCACTGTAATCATGATTATGAGAGTCAGATGAACAAGAGCCGGCAATCTATTATTTTCCACTGCATTAGACCCACCTCTTTATATTACCTTTTAGGCTTGCCTTAGTAAACCTCCACGTGTCATTTGTCTAAACACATAAATTGATTTGTAAGTCTAAAAGAAATACGCAATATGCATTAAATTTCAATTAGTAATAAGTAAATGCAAAAGTAGCAAGTAAAATACCAAGCATTTGCATTAGAAATAGGTTGTTAATTCAATCGATATTTTATCAAATAGTCTAAAAAGTGAATTGCAAAATTTCATACACATATGTGATTAAGTGTGTATATTGTCCAAAGATTTCTTAATCTTTTTAAATATCATTTCGTTAACTATTTATATATAGTAATATTGTAATAATAATGTTAACTTCCTTCCACGTAAAATACCAAGCATTTCTATAATTGTAGTCTATCTTGAGTGTGTATATTGTCCAAAGATTTCATAATCGGTATTTTTTTCCTTATGCATCACATCTAAAAAAAATGTTTACTTCCTTCCATTTTCTCAAATCAATAGACTCTAGTGGTAATAATGTTTTGCATTTTCTTTTGAGATTTATTTTGGACTTGTTTTACTAAGTTTACCAAAATTAAACTATAAACTTCTAACTTACTTTATTCTAACTTCTAGTGTTATCAAATTGATGCTTATGTTGATGAAATATGCGATTAACAAACAACCAATATCTATACCCATGTAAGAATTCTTTTTACTCTACAACTGCAATGATATTCAGTTAATTAATTGATATCAATCTAAGCAATTACATTATCCATAAAATAAATAATATAGAAAGATTGGATTCAGCCTAGCAGATTTGTGTCGATTCAAGTTCAAATCCAATACATTAATCCAAACTATAAATAGGTCTGATTAATGTCCAGTATGTTACGATCGGATCAACTTCGAGTTAGCTGAAATTCAACTCATCAAACTAAACCAACATCCTTAACAATTGCCATGCCATACAAGAGGAAGGTTGTCAGGTTGGTCTAAACCAATTCAATCTAATTGGAGCTAATCTATTTTATCCCATCTCACGAGATTCTAACATTTATGAATTTGATTCAATACCGTCAGCAAATCTAAAAGCTAACCTAACAAATCTCCGGTCTATTTGATTAACTTGAAACATGTTTTACTATTTTATAGACGCCTCAAATTCATTTTTAATGTTATTAATTCCTTTCCAATAATATTTCTTAATAATCCCAACAAATCTATAAAATAAAAAAAGAAGAGAAATTACATAAAGATCACATAATTCTTCAAGATTTATGTATCTCAACCCTATTCTATGTAAGAAATGGTGGATTTGACTATTAAAAAGTGATAGTTAGTCCTATTTTTTATGTTAAAATGAAAATTTTGAGGTGAGATATGTAAATAATATACGAAGAAAAAAAACATACATTTAATGACAATGTTTTCTTGTTTCTGCCTTTAATATTTTTATACAGTCTTAAATCCTTTATCAATTTTCCCACGGCTAACGTTAAAACGATTTTTTGTCTTCATTTTAATTATTTCGAACATGACATTATTATGATTTGTCGGTTAATTAATTAGGTCGGTGCTTATTATTAGCTTATCAACTAATAAATGAAAATAATTGGCTTCTGATCTACACGCAAAAGGTTACGTATCATTCATCATTTAATTTTGAGTAAACGCTTTCGTTTTAGTATAAGGGGGTAATTTTGAGATAATTAAGGGATAATTGCATGCAGAGTGTTAGTTATGACTCATATGATAAATGAGGGGAACATCATGAGCCAACGGAACAGAGTGGAGTAGAAGCATCTGTCCAATCAGGGGGAGTTTCATTATGTGGGTTGGGAGTGCTGGGGTAATGCCCCTGCGGTACGGTACATGAATAATTTTATATTTACATATTATACACCAGTGTTATATATATGTCGTATTTGTAACTCAAAGGAGATTTTGTACTGTTTTTTAGTGAAATCAAAAGAAGTCGCCGCTCTGCTCCCGAATCCCGATGACGTAGGCAGATTGCCAAACCTCATTAAATTTCTATATTTTCTTCGATTTGCATCGATTATTATGTTTTGCCCTAAAATCCTCAACACAGAGCATCCGAAACATTGTTATTTTGTACATTGAGCATGCAGGAAATTATTTAAATTACCAACCACATGTATTTACATGTGCCACGATCGAAGCAAATATTTGATTTACAAATAATAATATTTCTGATGCCCTGTATGCCACACTTAATATATAGATACGATAAACTAACGCAATTTTGTACGTCACTGAAATGTTAATCGTTGGCCCGCATATCGGCACAAGTTGATAACCGGCTGATATATATTACATCATTATCTAGTGTGATATTATAAATATTAGGCTCATTGTCGTTACTTTTGCAATTGGACTACGCTATGATTATTAATTTGTATCTCTTGAAGTTTCGATAAGTACAATGATTAAACTATATTTTAAGCAATTGAAATTATTCAAACTTGAAACCCAACAAAGAAACATGACGCTAGTACTCCGGTCAGTTTATTTGCATCATTTTTAATAGGGCTGCATATGTCGTGACTCAAAATGCTCTATAAAGAGGAACAATGAACATTTATCTCTAATCAATACTGTTCAGTTTTTGTAATGAATATCTTAGTTTTGTTATCATATTGTGAATAATTGAATATATTGTAGTTATTATATTAAATGCAATGACTTGATACGTTCACTATTTTGTCGAAACAATTCTAATGTGTTGGTAAAGAATTCTTGCTTAGAAGTATATCATGAATAACATAGAAAACTCAACGTTTAGCATAATATTTGTATTACATTAAGACAGTTGAAATAAATAATATTTAGAAATTTTTGTTTCAATTTGTTTTTTCAGGCCTTTATACTTTGAAAGTACTTCAGATATACCAATTACTCATTATACTATATATATATATATATATATATATATATATATATATATATATATATATATATATATATAATCAGGTCTCTATCTATCCCAAATAGATCACATCTATCATTAGGTTCTTTTGCTTCCACAATCATAGCATAATTAATTTATTTAGACCCAATACATGTTTTAACTAGGCTCCTATATCTCCAAATAAATTTATACACATGAAATTCACAACAAACATGACAATCAAGCTGCATTTTTATTACGATTATTTTGTAACATAAGCGACACTCCCTTTTATGATGTACGGAAGAAAATTCTTAAGGAAAAAAGTTCTTCAAATCATCCCTGCTGCACATCCAAGGGAGTCTCTTTCTTGCGTATTTGTAGAGCATGTATGCTCCCAGATAGACTCTTTGGCTGATTATGTATGGTCCGCATCATGTCTGGTCCAATTTGCCGACTAACTATTCTCAGGCGAATGGGTTGAATTTCTTGAGAACTAAGTCCCATAGTGCATTCAAATGGTTTGAAATTTGGAGGGTTTTTTTACCATGTGCTTAGTCAGAGAATACCCCTAGCATTGAAAGCCCTAATTTTCAATGTTAATCACATTATTTTAATTAAAGTAATTATAAAAAAATAAAGTATAAATCAGAAAAATGTAAAATCAGTTCAGGTAGTTTACAATGGTCAAAGCTTCTTAGAAAAAATAAAAATCAGATTTAAAAAGGTAAAAATGTATTTTCTTAATTTAAAATCAATAAAAATTATTAAAAATAAGAAAAATATAAAATAATTCAAAAAATCACCAAAATGGGCTAAGTTGAAGATAATCACCTCGGGAAACCTCTATCAAAATTTGAAAGTCATAAAAATTATTTTTAATGTAAAAATGAATTTTTCTAAGTAAATAAAAATTTTGTCATAAAATAATTGTAAAAATTAAAATATTAATCAGAAAATTATGAAAAATAGTGTGTAGTGTTCTTTAAGACCAGAGGCAATTAGAAAAAACAAAAATGAGGTTAAAAAAAAAGTTTATTTTTGGGCTATTTTCCAGTTTTAAAATAATTTAAAATATCAAAAAATCACAAAATATAAAAATGCCCTAAATTATCGTAAAAGTCATCCCAATCACAGATAACCACTTAAAAGTGTTTTTCTGAACTTTTAAAATGTAAAAATATATTTTTAAGCACTCATATGCCTTTTTTTTTTGAATAAACTAATTTAAAAAAAATCAAATAAAAATCATAAAAATATAAAGTAAATTTCTCTGACTTCTTTGAGGTCAGAGAGACTTATGAAAAATACAAAAATGAATTTTTGAAATAAAAATATATTATTTATTTATTTACTCACCAAAATTAACAAATAATTATAAAAATTAAGATATAATAAAAAAATTCACAAAATTGTGTCTACAGTTCCTTTGATTTAGGTGAGTCTCTAATAAGTTTCCTAAAGACAAAATGTATATCTTAGTTAAATAAATTATCATTGAAAATTGCTATTTTTGAATAAAAATAATTATTAAAAAAGTAAATAAAAATAAAAAAAATATAAATTCTTCTTTGTTATTTTAATTGACTCATAAGTATAATAACAACAAAGTTTTGAAATCTTTTAAATTATATTGAAGGAGTTATGAAGAAAGGAGCACTAGGGGTCAAAAAATAGTTATGGAATTTTAAATTTTAATTAAAGAGTTAGGTTAAAATAGAGGCTAAATTGGCAATATCTATCATGATTAACTCTCTAAGGTGATTGAAACATAAAGGGTTAAAGGGTAGAAACCATTTCAAGTCACTTTCTACAAAAGGTAATTTTATAATTTTTCAAATTGTTGTAGTTTGGAAGTTAATCAAGTATGGAAGATTCTAATGTGAAGAGCTTGAGTTAAAAAGATAATAATTCACTAATTGGATGCCTCAAGCTAATGATAGAATGGTAATTTAATCTTTTAATAAAAATTGAACACACTATACTTAACTTTTTCAAAATTACAAATCTACCCCTAAGATATCTAAGAGCTTAGTAGTGAACTTTGATAAAAAAAAAATCATTTAATATGATTTAGAAAATAAATAAAGTAGTTATAAACATCTTTAAAACACTACAAGCTCAAATCCAATTAATTGAAAGAGTATGAAATTCCTTAACGATCAAGATTATCCCTAAGGGTACTTACTCACATAATTCCCAAATATCACTAAGTTGTCATACTCGTGGGTTAATTAAAATACTAAGGTTCACTAAGTATAAGTTAAAACATTACAACTAAGATTCAATTGAATTGGGGTTGATTAATTCAGCAATGTAATGAGTTTAAATGAACTGGAAATGACCCGAAGGATTCAAAAGTTGTTTAAGGTTATGTCCCAAACATCTTTGCAAGATTTTGAGTATTTCAGAGGACATTTGAACTTATTATAATTTTATGAAGAAAATCATCCTCAAACAAATACATAGGGACCCACCAAGATATGCCTCGGGACCCGTTCATTCACATAAATCAATAAAATATCCTAAAACTACTTATCCTACAATTATAACCTAGAATTTAAGTCTTGAATCAGGTATTCAAATCCTTGTGAGTAACTGGAGATAATTGTTAATGCCACATATAGATCATCAGGCTTGTATAAGTCGGAGGTCTAGGTAGCGAGGGCAATGAAGATAATGCTAATGTGTGTTAAGCGAGGGATATGAAGTGGGATTTAGAATAGTATCTCCTACCTCGATGATCTTCGATGAGGGGAGAGGATAGAACCGATGATACTATTCCCCAATTCTTAGTAAGAGTTGCCCCTGACACTCTTAGGTTACCACTAGCCCTAGCTTAATTAGAGTAATTAGCCTATGGGCTATAGTACTTTACTAAGAAATTTACAATAAAAAATGACAATCTCCTTTTTTAAACATGACTACTTGGATGGCTGAAGTAAATTCCACATGCATGAAAATTTGAAGAATTTTGATGAAAGCTTATAAAGATCCACAATTAAGTACTTAGATCGAGGTTAGGAACTGTCCTTCATAGATTATTGGGTTGGCAACTGTTACTCAAGGTTGTGAAGCACACAGCCCAGCTGTGAGCCCTCACCTTCACCAAATTCTTAGCCTAGTCTCAGTTTTTCATATGTGACTACTAGTTTTCTTTTACTTGCTTGTGCTTTCTTACCACTCGTTCTTTTCAATTTCTTCGTACTGGATTTTTCTGCTTTCTTTTTCTGCAATTTGCTTAAAGTCCCTACGACTATATTATGATATAGGATATTAACCATGCAGTGGTAGCAGAGGCCCAGGTACGCGTTTACATTTTAAGCACTAGAATTTTATTATTTTACTTCATAGCATTCTTCTTGCTCATGTATATTTTTATTTTACTTTATCTTCAAAACAAAAACAACAATAAAATACACTTTCAAACATAATAATACACTTTTAATCCTTTTGAATGCACTTTATCCACTCCTTTTGGTTTTACAAGGATTTTTAGGATGAGGTAACCTATGGTTGTTAACGAGAATTCTCCAGTCCAAATAAGTTTAACCGCTTGTTTATACTAAGTAAACTCAAAAGAAAATAATGATGTCAAGATGATGGAACCGTGTGATCTTAATTGGTGTCGCTCAAGTTAAAAAAAAATCCCCCAAAAAAATTGAATAATAACAACAATAACAAAACCAAAACATTGATACATAAACTTCAAAGCCATAAAACCTTGAAACTGGAGTCGTCGCGACGAGGCGCTTGGAGCAGACTTTGTGGGTAGCAGGACATCTTCAGGAGAGCAAGCAGGATCATCATCAACAAATCTCTTCTTATGTTAAACAACAAGTCGTTTGTCTAGCACGATGTAAACCCTCAACTTATCTTTAGGCTTTTACACAATCATGCTGTGCAATAAAAGTCCTAACTCTTTTTAGGGTTATGAGGTTGTCGTTCAGTATGATGTAAACCCTTCTATCTTTTTCTAGGCTATTTGCATGATCAGGATTATATAAGTGTATGCCCAATAATAAAATTGATAGGATCAAATATTAAATAACATCTTTTTGAAGCTGAAGCCAAACAATATGATAGTCTGGGAACTCACCGAAGTTCTCCTCAGGGTCTATAACCTCCCATATTTTTCTTTCTTTGGATTCAGAAAATAGTTTTTCCTATTTGGTCATTTCCCACTTAATTTTCCCATATCCAATCTTGAAAACCCTAAACTTTGAATTCATGAAGTTAAATACCTCTAATCAAAGTCGAGAGTTTTCTTAAGTGACTTCTGTCACTTGAGACTTAATTAACTATAAGCTTGTTTTTATAGGAAATTAAAGAACCTATGTAATATAAACCCTCTCTAATCATTATAATAGATAGGGGAACTTTTCGATCAACATAAAAGGTTTGCAGATCAAAATGGATTTCATAAGTTCTTTAGTTTATTTAATTGAGTCCCGCTATCAAGTAAATTGTCTATTTCTCGGGATAGGTCATCACTTGTGGTATATTTCTCGATTGTTTAAACTATTAAATGTATGGGATCCGTTCGGTCTCGTATTTTTCAAAACTAAAATGCTATTTTAAAAATAAAAATTACATATATATATATGTGTATATATATATATATCTATATATATATATATATATATATATATATATATATATATATATATATATATATATTAAATTGAATATATTTTCAAAGCAACTGACAAATTCCAATCTAGCTACTGACATATATGCTTCTTATAGTTTTATATTTAGTCTTGGGGTGATTGAAAATGAATGCCAATGACAATATTCACAGCATTTCCTAAGGGTCCCTGACCACCTCGGGGGTGAGCAGGGCAGAAAGTGAAGGGTGTATATGTTGGTTAAGCTCTTATAAATGTTATAATTGTTTTTTAAAGTAAAATTGCAATTATGCTCCCTCCCCTTTTATCAACGCAAGTATACATATCTTTCAAGTTATAAAGGGCTCTAATGGAGTCCTAGATATCGATCCCACAGGGAAGTTAGAGACTTAAGGACTAATTTCAGCAAATGCAATTACTAATCTAGTATACGGAAATAATGAATACTTATACTAAACTCTATTTCTTAAAGATTAAATAAAAGATTATAATTTCGAAAAGTATCTTTCTCCTTGTTAAGAGAATTAAGTGAATAAATAATTAAATTAGTTAGAATTATATTGTGCCAAATAGGAGCATTCCTATTCTTTACCCTTTGGTCCAGGTGCAAAGAACATTGACTAGTCCTATGTTTGGTTAATGAATCTACGGCTAGGCTGGGAGGATACCGGCTGTACTTCAGAGCTCCCACGTTCCCCTCGCCTGAGGGCTAACATCTACACTTCAGCTCCCAAACGATAGGACCGAATTGAATATTTTAGTCAGTCACACTAAAATGTCCAGTTCTACGCTCGATAATTAATATTTCCCTATTTATTTGCGCCTTCCTTCCAAGGCTTTTGACTTCCCTGAATCTTGGATATAATCTTTACTATAGTTGATAATTCAACATATGTTAAAAATTCAATTGGCCAAATTGAAAGTAAATTAAGATTTAAGTAAAAGATTATCACAATTTTATTTAATATTTTTAGGCACAACTGATTTAATTCTTCATTTCACCATATCTCAACAACAAGGAGAAATACAAAGAAAACTACTCAGAATGCATAGGAAGAATAACATAAAACTTGGATTTCATTTAAAGTTATAAAACAATAAACAAAAAAAACTTATCTCGAATCTTCTCCCCAAGCAGACTCCTTGAAGTTCCTTTGACTCTTCCTTCTTGTACAACACTCTTAATTACAAAGACTAACCAAGACACTAAATAAAACACTAACTCTCTCACTAAAGACACTACTAGAGAACACACTACAACCACGACGACCATTACTTTGGCCTAAATTCATCTATATTTAAAGAGGAAGGAATATATCCAAAGGTTACTTAAGCATCTCTTCAAAAAGCGTCCAAATTCAATGTATTTGTCTTGAACCGTCATTCTCGTGGTCTGTGGGCTCAATCTCGCCGTCGGCGGGCTTCTAGAACAATGGCTAACCGCTAAGGCTCGCTGTCGGCGGGCTCGATCTCGCCGTCGGCGGGCTCCTTTATAATATATTCAAAACTTTCGGGAAAATCTCGCCGTCGGCGGCTTATTCCTCGCCGTCGGCGGGATAGTTCAATTTTCATCTATTTTAGTCCTTTTTGTTCCAGATTCGCTCCTTTTTGCTCTTTTTGCTCCCATTACCTATAAATCTTTATTATTGCTCCCATTACCTATAAATCTTCATTCTTGCAATAAAACATAAAAAATACATTTCTTTACAGTGCAATTTCATATAAAATTAATATAAATTCCTTAATACATTTTCTTATGGTCAGTCCCTTCAAGTGTGAGTCCCTACAGAGATGAAAATCTGATCGAACAGGTTGAGTGAGGTATTCCCGCCGACCGATTATAATGGTAGACTCACAAGATGAGCACACAATTAAATCGAGTCGTAAGCAAAACGAGTTGCAATAAAAAAATGAACAAGTTTTTTTTCATATACCAGCATGAGTTACAAATGTTTTTTCTTTTGTTTTTCTTTCAAAAAAAAAAAAAGAATTTGCAAATTGTCCTTGAGTCAGGCCTAAGTAGGTGGTCAATTGATCTTCATTACCAAAAGCTTTCGCCTCTTCGAAGAACCCTTAGAAGTTGTCTAGAATCAGAGAAGAGAACTCATTCGGGCCAGAGAACTTGATATCGACTAGACCGTGGTGAATGAACTATTAGATGACATAGTCTGCCACACGTTTAACTTGCCTCACCAGTCTAGCCTTATGTCCTTTTGTAGAAACGAACGATGCAATCTTTTCCTTTAGCTCCATAATCTCTTTCTTCGAGGCTTCTATGGTGTTGAGGTGTTCTTGATTAGCCTTAGCAGTTTTATCAAAATTGAGCTACAGGAGGTCTCGGTTGTCAGAATCCCTCCACAGCTCTGCCATGACAATCTTCGTTTGAGCCTCAACTAGAGATTATTCTGAACTGACCAGAGCACGTCCGTGGAAATAATCAGCCTGAGCCGCCATCAAATGAAAACGACCCACGTTCCAAATAAGCTTCTTGCAGCCAAAGCCTTCCAAAGCTCTGTCGAACACATTGAACCACAACAACTCCGCCAGAAGTGGGGGCATGTCTTTATTCTTGTCTGACTGCGGAAAATAATCTCTTGAATTATCCAAAATGGTCAAGCAAGTTCGAGAGAGTGGGACCATGTGCGGGCAAAAAATCAGACAATTGATGCCCTTCGGTCTCATCAACTGAGGGGAGAGCGGTGATCACATTTAATAGCCTAGCCGCGACAGAAAGAGTGGATTTGATAGTTTGTTTCGATGGTCCACTGTCATCATGATCCTTTACATCGACCAATTCATCTGCATTGAGAAAATGTCAAGAAATCACTAAAAATTGCTAACAATTAGAACAATTCTTATATGCTAAAAAGTTGGTCCAATGAAGAAAGGGCCATTGTAATTGTGTCTCCCCCTCGCGACGGTGTACCTCTGCTTTTCTATGATGGCGATAGGGTGACTGTCATCGGCCCATCTCCACTGACCTTGAGGCCCTCGACAACAGGGCCCTGCGAGTCATAAACAATCACATCCGCACTAACCCAAGGAGTCGGGCCTCCCTGTTGAGGCTTTTTCAGCACCTGCACCTTAGAAACCTCGGACGAGCCAGCTTGATCGACTGACGCAGGTTCGTGTCTCAACCATTTTCTTTCTTTGTGGCCTTTTTTTCTTCTTCATAGTGGTCAAGATACGATTGCCCGCCATGGCCAGAAGTTCAGGGTCCACCTCGCCATCTCTCGTACCGTCAACCATACTTCAACTATCTGTGGAAAATTGATGGCAAAGGATGTAAATGCCAACACCATGGCCCTACTTATACAACTCACTGGGCACGGAATCCCAGAAAAAGTCAATTAACAATTTTCTTAATTTGGTGCTACTAATTGTTTAACAGTTTCTCTCTTTATCGTAGCTATCACAATCAAAGAGCATAAAAACTTAAGGAACTACTTTATAACCAACAAAACTGCTAGCACGACTCTCAAAACAATCAGATGACCAAGGATGACGGTTGGGCGATCAAAGCAACAGGTTGAAGGAGCATGGTCTGGATCAGTCGCTCGACGACCGACCGCTCTATCGGGTCAGCAAAGCCATGTTATCAAGGGATTCAATCAACATACCACCCTTACGACCCCAACTACCCGAACTTCAAGGACGCCCGATCACAACTCGTCGATCGACTGGCTTTGCCTCGGCAGGAGCGATCTCCATTCAACCAGACACCCTGGTCGACCAAACTAAAATATATTGATCCACTAATGACCGTTGCATTATGCTTAAATGACAACACAAATCTAATCGAAGTAGTGTGTGTTCCAAGATCAAGTTGAACATATTAAAACAAAATCATTTTTAACCTCTTTCTTCGGCGACCAATCGAACCACTGAACTTAAAAAAAATTTAATTACATAATCTAGCCATTACGAGAAGAAAATATTTTTTTATAATTATTTAAATTTAGATTTGTTGAAACAATTTAGAGATTAATAGCTATTTTTACATTGTGAGAATTAATTATTGATAAAATATGTTAAAAAATAAAAACAAAATACTATAGACTCCATTCACATCCTAATAAATGATATATTAGTAATTTATTAAGCAGTGGCTTTTTTTCTTTTCAGTCTAACTATATAAAAAAAATATGAAATTACACGTTGCCAGACAGTGACAGTGCGTGTGGTGACCAACCGGAACCTACTCTGGGCCCCACAGTCTCGTGGGGCCCTTTCCGCTATGTCAACGGTTTATCAGTGGGCCCATTAGAAGTTGGCTAACTCGTTGGGTTAACTGAAGCGCAAGCCGCTAGCGGCCAGTCCACGCCGGTTTCACTTTCACTGCCAACGTAACGGACGAGTGGATAATGTTTTTTGTAAATGTCAATATTTGTCTGGTTTATATGTAACCATCCCTAAATTTATTTATTTTGTGCTCATTACATGAGGACTCCGCACGTAGACGTAGAGCTACGTGCGGAGGTCTGTAAAATCGCATCACGTGACGCGCATGACAAAAAAAATAACATTCGGTCAGAATAATACAGAGAATATTCCCCCCATATTATTCATGTATTATTCATATATTATTGTGTGTTATTCATGTGTTATTTTGCTCATAGAATATTCACAGTGTTATAATAACACAATAACACATGAATAACACATGAATAATACATGAATAATACACAATAACACATGAATAATACATGAATAATATGAAAGAATATTTCTTATGTTATTTTTTTTTTTTTTTTTTTTTTTTTTGACACATGCCAGACATCACATAATGCGATATTATTAGACTCCGCACTTAGAGAGTCACGCAGAATTTCAACAAGCCTTCTGCCTTTCGCTCACATCACCCATGGAATTCGCTACTTATTTGTATTAAATGCGATTTAATCCGTTCCATTCATTGTTAACCACTCTTCTTCTTCTTCCTTCCGCAGTTATGAGGATGAATGATTGCATTAACTGTGCAATCCAGCAAGAAGTGCGAACGGATGCGTTCGTCGATTCCTTCTTCCTTATTTAATGTAAGAGATTTTATCAATATTTGCAGTTTTCCGGAGCTCTGGCAATCTTTCAAGTGTAAAATAGATAGGATCTGATCTTATCCGTCCTGATGTATGCAAGCTCGGAAGTAAAATCTAGGGAAAAAAAGAAAGCGAAAGAGAGTTATTCGCAGTTTAGTTTGACTGAGGTAGCGTGAGCTTGCGGACTTATCTTTCTTGATTGTGGAATTTTCTTCTGAAGACAAATGGTTGAAGGCTGAGGGGTATGAGGGTTTCTTGTCTCCAATCTTCAAGTAAATCTTGTTTCACGCAGAACGGATGATCTAGGGCTGGAGATGGTTGTTCGGGTTTGGTACCACGGGATTCTCTTACTCTGGTTTGCTCTTAGCTCCATTGGATTCGCCGAGCCTGTTGAAGATAAGCAAGCGCTGCTCGATTTCCAATCCAGGATCGCGCATGGTTTCGCACTGAATTGGAGGGAGGATACCTCTGTGTGCGAGAACTGGAAGGGAGTAACATGTGATGCTGAGCGTTCGCGTGTCGTCGAGCTTCGGCTACCCGGGATCGGATTTGATGGAGAGGTCCCTCCCAATACCCTCAGCCGCCTCTCAGCCCTCCACATTCTAAGTCTCCGATCCAACGGCCTCACCGGCCCCTTTCCCTCCTCTTTCTCTAACCTCAGCGCACTGACGGAGATTCACCTTCAGCTGAATAACTTCTCTGGCCTCCTGCCTTCGGATTTCTTTTCGTGGAAGAATCTGACAGTGCTGGATCTTTCCTATAACAGCTTCAATGGGACAATCCCTCCTTCCATCTCCAATCTCACTCATCTCGTTGCATTAAACCTCTCCAACAACTCCCTTTCTGGTCATATTCCAGATCTCCAGCTCCCAAAGCTTCTATTTTTCAATATCTCTAACAATCATATCAATGGTAGCATACCAGCGTCCCTTCAGAAGTTTCCGGATTCGTCATTTTTTGGGAATGAAATTTCCTCTGTTGCTCCAGCTTCATCTTCCCCCTCGCCATCGCAACTCACTCGTGATGGTTCAAAACGAAAGATTAGCGAATCAGCGCTTCTTGGAATCATAATCGGTGGTTCTTCTGGGGTATTTTTGGTCTTCGCTGTTGTTCTTGTGATTTGCTATTCGCGAAAGGGAGATGGAGATACTGTCATCACAGGGAAGGAATCTAAGGGCGATGCATCACCGGAGAAGACAGATGCTAGGAATTCAGATGAGAGCAAACAGCTCGTGTTCTTTGATGGTTCTTCCTCTGCGTTTGATTTGGAGGATTTGTTGAAGGCTTCAGCTGAGGTGCTTGGAAAGGGAAATTACGGGACGGCTTATAAGGCTGTGTTGGAGGATGCCTCAATTGTGGTGGTGAAGAGGCTGAAGGATATTGCAGTTACAAAGAGAGAGCTCGAACAGCTAATGGAGGCGGTTGGGAGGATCCGTCACGAGAATGTTGTGGAGTTGAAGGCTTATTACTACTCGAAGGATGAAAAGCTTGTTGTCTATGATTACTACAGCCAGGGAAGTGTTTACTCTATGCTACATGGTATAACTTTTCTACTCTCATCAGTTAAAACTTTTCTTTCTCTATTGGATTGATAAAATAACAAGCATTTTTGCACTGAAGGTTGTCACGATGAGTAAAACTAATATGAAACTGACTTTCATAAACAATTTAACAGATAGATTAATTCTGCTTTATTTATTTGGCCCGAGCCTTCTACATTTGTGATGTTGCCTTTCAATATACATCCATAAGTCAGATCTACATTTTTTAATTTGAATAAAAAACTGCATTCAATCAAACAAAACTTCCTATAAAGAAGAAGAGAGGAAAAAAAAAAAAAATCCAAAATAAAAACATATTAAATTAGGGGCATATACATACATGCCAGTCAATTCTTAAGTATTTACAAATGAAACACCTAAACATTGATTTTTACATTTATAACCCAAATCTTTCATATCACATAAAAAATGCCACTATTTTAACTTTTGAAAAGTGAAATACACTTTTTATGTATGTAAATCTTCCTTTAAATTATGATGTTATAATACTCTGACTTAGATTAATAACTAGCAACGTATATCAAGATTAGATGATTATGAATGGAGCAATTGCGTTAAAGAGATTTGTGGCCATAGAATCTTTGATTTTTTATCACTGGTTTCTTATAACAATTTGCACATCACAGTAAAATAACCAAGTGTAAGAAAAGATGCCTATAATAAAGTGATCTTAAGTGTATATCATTTCAATGTGTTTGCCAAGAAATTTTCACTTGATAATTTGAAGTGTACGCAAATCTAATTCACCAAAATAAGTTTCTACCTATCAGATGGTATGACAGGAAGTTAATCTCCTTGTTTCTGTTTGGATCACATGTGGACTGCATTTGCAGCAATTCCTCTTAGATGATTTTTTCTTAACTTCTCATACAAATCAAATTTCTTGCCACAACACCTAAGCCTACTCTTGTAGGGTTAAGGAGACTGATTTTGTTAGATGTGAAAATTTATTTACTTACATGATTTATATATTTGAATGATGTGTATGCCAAGCTTTTGAGCCGAAAAAACTCAATATTCTATTATTACTTCATGAGAAATGGCTATGTTTACTTCAGTAAAATTTTAAAGATAAATAAATAGCCCTACTCCTACTCAGTGCAACTCAAAATATTATAATGTCCTAGGAATTCATCTGATTTTAAGTTCTAAAACTCATATCATGTACACATACAACCCTTCAAAACATCTAGTGCCTACCTCAAAATGAGCTCGAGAGGAATGAAGTCAATTTTACTGACCTCATTTTAAACTGTTTAATATATCCACTTCTCAAATATATGAACATTATGGAGTAAATAATTCTTGATCATATTTGCCTTTGATATGATGAGACATAAATATAAACTAAGTAGTACCATGTAGATGTCTTAGTTGAGGTAAGGAGTTGGTGAACTCAGCAACCTTAAGAATAGATGAGTTTAATAATTGTAACCACATAGTCCACATCAATACGTCTCCACTCTATCCACATGAGACTCTAGGACTTGTGTTAGAAGTTGGTTAGTTCTAGGGAAGGAGGTGGTCATATTAGCAACAGCACTATTGATAAATTTGTCAACACATTGATGTTAGTAAGAATAGTGAGGGTCTTCAAACCTAAGGATTTTATTATTCTTTTACCTTAAGAGTGGATGAGTTTAATACTTGTAACCAGATAGTCCACATCAATACGTCTCCAATCTATCCACATGAGACTCTAGGACTTGTGTTAGAAGTTGTTCAGTTCTAGGGAAGGAGGTGGTCATATTAGCAACAGCGCTATTGAGAAATTTGTTAACTACATTGATGTTAGTAAGAAGAGTGAAGGTCTTCAAACCCAAGGATTTTATTATTCTTTTTTCCTCACTAATACCGGTCAAAGGTATGGGTGCAAAATCAGCAAGAATTGGGACAAAGAAAAGAAGAAACGGGCAAGAGCTGGGAGAAGGAAGAGAAGAAATGCGCAAGAACTGTTCTCTGATACTAAGTGAAGGAGGAACTATGAGACGAAGTTGCCAAATCGCAATAGGAAGAAGAAATCTGCACTGGAAATTAATAGAAAACAGCCAACAGAGAGCAGGAAAAACAACCTGAAATAATGCACTTTAGGATCCTGAGAAAAGAACAAGATAAAATGGCAAAATCACCACCTGAGTGGTACCTCAGGATAAAATCACAAGGAAAGCAAAGCCAACCTTCAAGGAAAATTAGAAAACTCTTCAAGACTGCTCTCCCTATACACAACATACCTATTTGTAAAGGCTAGACTCTCCTAATTATAAGTATGTTTTCCCAAAACATAATGACACAAATAACAAACTAAAACACATAATCTAAGACATAAACTGAAATAAAACTCAAGCTCCCGCATTGCCCACGCTTCAATTTTTTAATGTTTGGGAAATGAATAGCAGTTACAACGTTGAAATACGTGAGTGAAACGAAGAGGGGAGATGAGGAAAGCAATTTGTGAGATTGAGTGAAGAGGGGAGATGAGGAAAGCAATGTGAGAGATTGAAAGAAGGGGAGATAGCATATGTTTTCTCAGACTAATTTTATTCTCCTACAACTAATACAATAACTTCGATAATGTTCAATGCTCGGATAAATAATAACTTCATCACTTCTACCATAGCTGTCACCAAATCACAACATTAAGGACTGTTTTTTCATGATATACTACATTCTTGCGTGATTTTCATTTTTTTTTATTTGTCGTTAAGTTTTAAATCTGAATCAGTTATAAATGAATTTTTTAGGCGAATTGAATGTGCTATTGGATTTTGCATTAAACTAAATTAGGAGCTGTGAAACTGCTAATTGTGATTATTGTTGTGTTTCTTTGTGCGCCATCATGCTCGGTTTACAATTGTAGACTCCAACCTTTAAGATGTCTTTTATCGCGTACAATATAAAGTTAGACTACATACATTAAATCCTTTGTGCGTTCAGCTTTGGTAGGATCTTCATGCACCCCGCATGGTAGTGGGATTTTATTATAATTCCATTCTTAAAAGTTCCTAGGCCATATTTGACTTACTGTGGGTTTACTTCCAATGCTTTTATTCGTTTGCAATACTTAGTTATTTGATTAAGATGTTCGTACTGGATGGCAGAAGTTGGAGTCCACCACAAGTTACCTTTTTTTTTTCAAAGATTTGCATGCATACCACTCAATCTTTTGTACTTGCATATCTAACGCCTAAACTTCAATTTTTACATACAAGCAACCTCAGTCTAGCATGAGACGGTTTATTTCGCTTTTTAAAACTTAAAATAGTATTATTTTTAAATTTTGAAGAAATATAGTGGTATTTTTTATGTGCTACGAAATATTTGAGTGGTGTAAGTCTAAAAATTAAAGTTTTAGTGTTAGGTATTTAAATACCCGCCCATTTTTTGTTTGATCATACTACCCTGTTCTATTAGAACGGACATGTTTGATACCTTTATGAATGCTTGCTCTTCTGAGAAATGAACCATTCATTTGCATTTTAAATTCTTTAATCTTTATGCATGCTATGATTCTCTGCTCCTTTTATTGTACAAAAATTGAAGTTTTGTTTTGCTTCATGTTGCCATTGACCATGCACATGGAGATCATGGCCTATTGGAAGAAAGGCTTAGTACATTTTAGTAGGCATTGCTTTTGTATATGATACCATCTGTTTTGTTTTGCTTCATGCTTTTAGTAGACATGAACATGTTTGTTGCCTCTGATTTAGTCAAGAGCTATTAAGCATCCCGTCATGCACTTTTATTTCATATAGAAAACTATTTTAAGGTTTTCAATCCCTTGTGACTTATTTACTCAATTTATATTCTATGGTGCATTTAGTTCTTTTGTAATTGAATTTCTTTATCATTATTATTATTATTATTATTTTACTCTACATAAAATGCCCATTGTTTCTTGCTTTCCTGCACTACTGATCCTGAGATTTTGATTCAAACATGGCAAGGGCCAGAAAGTGTATCAATTAATAAACATACATCGGTTAAGAGTTTGCACTTAAAAATCACAAGGATCTTTCCCGTTCTGGTTTACCCATTACATTATAAAATTGTGGTATTTACATACATATCAACATTTAGGATGTTGCCAATTCGCATCATTGACCTTCTTCCTAGCTTCTGAGCTCATTTCTTTCTGGCCTATATTAGATGCATGAGATTGAGTGAAGTTTTTCTAATCAAATCCAGGATAAAGTTGTTGACCTAACCAAACCAAAATCTTGGTCAGGATGAGAATCCACTTATTAAGTTCATTTCTTTCTACGCTCAACTAGTTTTCAAGATTTAATTTGCAGGATGAGATTTATTATAACATTTCCAAGATTCAAGTCTAAGATCTTGGCAATAACTTCCAAGACTCTTACCAATGAACTAGTTGGCATCTGCAAATAGTCTAGCCAGCTTATCCTTACTAAATTGCCGAGCTACTTATTAAAATTCACTAGAGAGAAGCTTCATGATACTCAAATGGATGGTGCTTGTCAGCATGCACCAACTAAAACGAGAAAGTAGGACAGAACTCGTGTAAGAAATAAACATTTTCTTATCACCGCTCATTTTCCAATAAGATCTGTTTTCATATTGATACAAGGCTTTGTCAAAGATGCAAACTCATGAACACAAAGCTCATTACAACAAAGATAATAGTTTTATAGGACTTCTGTTGGAGAAAATGGAGAGAAAAATGCTTTTTTTTTAATATTTTTTCTCATGAACCGTTCTTAAAACATGCTCAAAAGAAAAATATTTGAGAGCTGTTGTTTTGGGCTATCTGTATAAAACCCCTTGCAATTTTGCCTTTTTGCAAAAGTAGAATAATAATAATTATTATTATTTTTTGCAAATAACGACAATATATTAATATTTTTTCATAAACAAAGAGCTTTCTTCTAAGGTTTACCATAAATTTGCGAGTACAATCATGAATTTTGTTCTAACCATCCTCTTGCACCTTGTCTTACCATCTCCTTGATCTTCCTTTCGCAGGCAGGCGAGGTGAAGGCTGGATGCCACTAGATTGGGAAAGCAGGCTTCTGATAGCCCTTGGAGCTGCAAGAGGAATAGCCTACATCCATCTCCAACATGATGCCAAGCTCGTCCACGGAAACATAAAATCATCCAACATCTTCCTCAACAACCGCCACTATGGCTGCATATCCGACCTCGGCCTGGCAGCCCTCGTAAGCCCCACAATCCCCCACTCGTCTCGCATCGCCGGATACCGTGCTCCTGAGGTCCTCGATCCCCGAAAATCCTCACAAGCCTCTGACGTCTATAGCTTCGGAGTCCTCATCCTCGAGCTCCTCACAGGCAAACCTCCCATCCAGATGACCGCAAGCGGCGGCGAAATCCTTCACTTGGTTCGATGGGTTCAATCCGTCGTTCGAGAGGAGTGGACGGCTGAGGTTTTCGATCCGCGGCTGATGAGATATCCTAACATCGAGGAAGAGTTGGTTGAGATGCTCCAGATCGCAATGGCCTGTGTTGCAAAGATGCCTGAGCAGCGGCCGAGCATGGCTGAGGTTGTGAGAATGATTGAATATATAAGGAGGTTTGATAGCAGCAGTCGGCCGTCGGTGGAGTTGAGGTCGGATGAATCCAAGAGCTTCACACCTACGGCGCTGCGGACCACTCCAGAGTTAGAATCCCCTATGCAGTGAGATCATTATTGTGCAGTATTGTTATTTGTTTCAGCGTTAGAAAGAGTGGCAGCAGATTTAGGCAGTGAGCTTTGTTTCATTTCATGGTGTTTCCGGGCTCTAAGATTATCCACTTAATAAGTTCAGATTTGAACTCATTGATTTTATACAGGTTTGTGCGCTTGTCCCCTCGTGATTTTTAGAAATGGTTATATACTTATGATTTAGTTCGATAAAAATAAGTTAGAGAGAATTTAAATATGGTTGGTCTTTATTATATTTGACTCGACAAGAGCTTGAACTTTTTTCTTCTATGAATATTGTGTATTTTTTTACATTTTATTTTTAGTGTATATAATTGTACATAATCGTCAATAATAAAATTTTAATGTATAAGTTATATTTTAACGTCTTAACATTACATGAAAATTTAAAACACACGTAGATAGGAATAGAAATAGTAAAGGACACCAAAATTTTTATTTATAGAGGAATAGAAAATAGTAAGGGACACCAAAATTTTTATTTGGACTCTGAAAGAAGAAAAATACGAGATCTAACATAGTCATAGTAATCAATTGTGTTCGTAAATACATAGGTTTAACTCTCTCATGAATTAGAGAAGATTGAACTGTGATGTCGATATTAGAAATGTTTAATAGTAGTTTAGCTATAAGAGTCGCAATTGAGCTACAACAAATATATTTCATCATGAAGGCTATAATCAAATGCTATAATATGACAAGTAGTTAGAGGTTGTAGTTGGAAGCTGTAACAGTAGTAGTCGACTATAAAGGATGTAGTTGGTTTTTTAACATGCAGTAGTTGGCCACAAAAGTCGAGGTTGAAAGCTGCAATATCATTAGTTGGTTACAAAGACCATAGTTGGTAAATGTAATAGTGTCAGCTAGCTCTGGATGTCATAGCTAAAAGCTGTAACAGTAGCAGTTGGCCACATGCCATGGTTAGTGAATGTATCATCAGTTGACTACAAATGTCATATTAGGTGACTGTAATAACGTCAATTGGCTATAAAGTCGTAGTTAGAATCATTAGTAACAGTTGGTCATATAGGTTGTTTGTAATAGTGTTAGTTGGTCTTAGAGGACATGGTAGGAAGTTGTACTAATAGTTGGTCATATTGACCATAGCTGAGAGATATAATAGCACCAGTTGATCACAAAGGTGGTAGATGTAGTAGTAGTTGGTCATATAAGCTATAGTTGGGGGTTCTAATAACTTCAGAGGGCCATAGAGATCATATTTGAAAGTTGTAGTAATGGTTGGTCATATAGGCCATAGTTGGGGGCAATAATAATCAGTTAGCTATAGATTTCATAGTTAGTAACTGCAATAGTGTCAGTTAGCACAAAGTACATAGTTGAAGACTTTACTATCTCCAGTTTGCTACATAGTTATAGTTGGTGACTATAATATTATCAGTTGGTCACGTAGGCTATTCTTTTTTTTTAAAGTTGTAATATTGTCAGTTGGCCACAGATGTCGTAGTTGGTGATTGCAATAATATCAGTTGGGCATAGAGGTTGTAGTTAAAAGTTGTAATAACATCCATTCACCACGGAGGTGGTAAGTGGTGACTACAATATAGTAATTTGGCCACATAAGTAGTAGTTAAAAGCTGTAATAATGTCACTCAACCACAAAGACCATAGTTGGTGGCTACAATAGCATTAGTTGGCCACTAGGTCATAGGTTATCGTCATATTTTCATTACATTTTTATATGTTACAACTGAATTTGGGATACGACATTAGCAAGTAAAGGGTCACTGATGGCGGCGAGCAGAGGCAGTCGGTGGTAGTCGATGATGGCCAACGAGCAGTGGCCGGTGGTAGATGACTACAAAAGCTGGAATTTTTCATCGGATTTTCAATATTGTGTTATACATTACAACCATATTTGTGATATAATGTTAGCAAGCAGTGGTCTCCGAGGGAGGTGATTAGGGGCAGTCGGTGGTGGTCAACGGCAACTGACGAGCGGTGATCAACAATAGTCGGTCACTATAGAGGCTAGTAGTTATCGCCAAATCTTTTGTCTAGAAGAGCCTGTGGAATTCCTTCTCTTCTCCTCCCCTTAAGTGAAGACGAGATCTATCTATTGCCTCAAGAGTTGGGGCATTTTTGTCTTTTAGTAAATATAACTTCCCTAACCACCTGATCAGATGACCCATATTGATCAATCTTAATCATGAGTTTTTTAATGATTAAGGGCCATAATGACCATGGATATAAGCGAGCTTGTGCTTGTTGGATTCCTCACATCGCGATGCTCGAATTAATCATAAATATGTCAAATTTGGAGCTTATTTAACCATTAAATTGATATCCAAAACCTTGAGAAGAGTTTTAATGGCTTTATTTGGGTTTGACTAGACTTAGATTGAATTAATTTTGGTATCATTGGGTTCGTCCTACCGAGACTGTCAACTTGACCATAATCTTGCTGAAATTGGGGCCCCTAGATGATCTTGAATTTAAATTTTGAAAGTCCCTCATAAAAATACATCGAGATTAGTGCTCGATAAAAAATTTGTTGATGGCACGTTAAGTATTGATTGTGATCAATCATCACAATAATTTAAACACTTGCAGATGATAGATATATGAAATATGGATGTCATTAAATTTAGATTTTTTGTTTTAGTTGTGTTTCATTAATTCAAAATATTGTCACACGAAACATTAACAATGTAGGACCTTCTCATATTATTGTCGTTAACTATCAAGAAAAATTTGATGCATCTAATTGATTATTAAATGGTCGTAGCTTTTGAAAGTGTGCATGTTATTATGCATTTGTTGTAAATCTTTGTCACCTCACATTTATTAATCTATTAATTTCTTTTAATGAATCAGACATGACTAGGGTTGCAGCGATCCGAGTCTAGTAAAATATGTATATCAGTCGTCAAATTGGTTGTTAACGGTTGTTTTGAAAGTAATTATATATATATATATATATATATATATATATATATATATATATATATATTTGATTTTTGAAAAATATTATCTTAGTTTTGAACAATGAGACCGAATAGATCTCATATATTTAATAGTTTAAGTAACCAAACACAACATTATAAGTGATACATCACCTTGAAAGGTAAACATATCACTTCACAATGGGTTTGATTATAAAAATAAAATAATTTATGACATCCGTTTAGTATGCGAAACCCTTTTTTTGTGTGACAGAAAATTCTCCTATCTAATATAAAGATTAAATAGGGTTTATTTACTCGGGTTCCTAGATCCCTATAAGAATAAGCCTCTATAGTTAATTACATCTAAATGATCGAAGTCATTTAAGAAAAATCTCAATTAAGATCAGTGGTTTTTTCTTCAAGATTTCAAAGTTGAGTTTTTATTGTTCGACATAGAAAACTAGGTGGGAAAGGATCAAATAGTAGCATTTATTTATGAATTAAAAGGAGGGAAGAGTAGGGGATGCCACAGATCTTGAGGAGAACCTTGGTGACTTCACAAACAATCCTATTATTTGGCTGCACGTTTTCAGAGATGATGTTATTTAAATGTTTACATCAGCCAATTTATTATTTAGGATTTACACTTGCATAACACTCAATCATGTGAATGGCCTATGAAGATAGGAGGGCTTAAGTTATACCGAACGACAATTTCAACATCTAAAGGGAGTTAGGACTTATGTTGCACAATCATAGTTGTGCATGAGCTTAAAAATAATGTGAGGATTTACATCATGCTAGATGAACCACCTCAAATTCTTATGGATGTATGTTATTTAAACTAAGGAAAGTTTTGTTGAAGTAGATCTGCTCCTTTGTTGAGTGCTGCCATCTTCTGAAGTAGTCCTCCATCCGCTTGCAGCCTTGTCTTGCTTCCTGAAAAGCTGGCTCTAAGCTCCTTGTCACGAAGATTTTGGGTTTAGGGTTTATTTGTGAGATGCAGTTAATGTTGCGTATCATGGTCTGTCTAGGGTTCCAACTGGCATATGTCCGACTTTTGTCTACCTAGGGGTCTTTACAAGTACATTAAATTAAACATGATGTAAAATGCAGTAAAAGAGAAGGACGGTAAAAAAGGAATATATTGTGCATACCTGCTGCTCTTGTTGCTGCTGGAAGTTTAGCATTATAAACATAGCATGATAATGTACATGACATTAAAGGAAACATGAGGAAAAACATAAGCATGTCAAACAAATTAGATGACACATATAGAAGATCAGAGCTGGGTGTAAGAATTTAAGTAAAGGGGGAGCTCAGAACCAGGACTAAAGCCCTAACAATTCTCCCCAAAGGAACTTTGTAGGCACATTGGTAACCATCATGTCTGTGAGATCCAACATAGGGTAAAAAGCTACCCACAAGGCAATCAAGGGAGGGTAACTCCCAACCTCGTCTATGTGATTGAAATATGAAGTGACATTCAATAGTTTTTCTTTTAATTTTACAGGCTTAAAGATGTATTGTTTAATTTTCAAAAATTTTTGTTTTTTCATGGAAAAAATATGATTTCATCGAGAAAAGTAGTTGTATCACTTTTCATGCATTTAGTAAATTTGACAATGCATATTTCAGTCACATTGTCGGGCAGGAGCTGCCGACAAACCCGTGAAAGCAAAAGGGTAACTCTTTAGTAAATATTAGAGAGCAGTGATGATATTCCCTAGCCCTCAAAAGTAAGTTCGGTATATGCAACACTTCACACATACCTAGATGTCGTTGTCCATCATCGCTCTTACCGCCAAGACCTCCAACTTATACCATCCTAATGATCCATATGTGATTATTTTAAATATCCCTAAGTGCTGAAAGGGTTTAAGTGTAATGTTCAAACTCATACCCTTAAGCATTAGGTATTACTGTAGGTCAAGTTGTAACGAGAATTTTTAGTTATATGATTTAATTAAAAAGGTCCTTAATTATATCTTGGTGTATCCTTATGTTTGAGGATGATTTTCTTCAACAATTTGGAGTACTTCCAAATGACCTATAAAATATCCAAAATCTTGTAAGGATGTCCAGAGAGTGACTCTAAAGATCCTTGGAATCTCTTGGATTATTTCGAGTTCATTTTGGTCTTACTATATTGTTAAATTAATCATCCCATGTTGTATTATTATATTTTAAATAGTGCTATGTATTTTATGACGTAATTCACCAATGAGAGTGGGAAAATGATTGATTTCAATGTTTAATGGAGAGTTATGTGAATAGACTCCCCTAGGGATATGCTTATATAGCTTAAGGAATTTTACACTCTTACCCCTAAAATGGGTTTGAGCTTGTAGTGTTTTTTAATGTTTCAAGTTCAATTATACTTTCTTCTTAACAACTCCTCAAGTAAGCTCTTAAGGTTAGGGGTAGACTTGTAATTTTGGAAAGTTTTGTAAAAGTTATTGATCTTGATTGAAAAAGAATTGAACTTTGCTTCTCCATTAGTTGAGGGTTTAAATTAATGAATTATGAACTTCCTAACTCAAACCTCTCACTTTTGAATTATCTAAACTTTCATTTCTTCTAATTTATAACAATTCAAATAATTGCAATTTTATCCTTTTGTAAAAAATATTGTGAAAGAGTTACTACTCTATTACCCTTAGGCCTCAATCATTTCAGAGAATTAATCATCATGATTTAATGTCTCTCTCTCCGATTTATCCTAAATATTAATTAAATTAGGGGTAAGTAGTAAAATTCCCAAAATTACTCTAGGGTTTCTACCCCCATAGCTTTCACATTTTGATTAAAATGATCATGAAAGCTCACTAATCTATTACTCAAGAGTCAATTAAGACACCAGAGGAAAAATTATATTTTTCTGGCATGTATTTATTTAATGTAACTAATTAAGCTCCTAATTATGAATTTCCAATGTTAATTGATTTAACATTTCAAAACACGTTCTCTGTACTTAGAAAAAATTTATAGTGCTCCCCAAAGTCAGTGGAATAATCAGAGCAATATTTGGTAATTTTTAAAATGTATTATAATTTTATAAATTTTAAATAGTTTTTGAAAATAAAAATAAATAGAAAATATTTTTTAAACTTAAAATGGAGTTTTATTTTCATTGATCTCTCTGAACTCAAAGAACTCATCAAAATTGCTTTTGTTAATTTCTAAATTTTCTTTTAATTATTATTAATATTTTAAGCGGACAAAGACAAATACATTAGAAAGTTAGGGTTTTTAGGATTTGGGGTGTCCTTTGACTTTGGAAAAATCCGAAAAACTTCCCCAATCACATGAAGAATAATCCCATAAACTTTCAAGCCATCATGAGTAATATTTAAATTTTTATGATTAAAACAAGCTATGGGTTTTTAATTAACTTAAAATAAAATATTAAATAAATATTTTCAAATTTTGATTCATAATGTTCTCCTATATTCACTGAGCACATGGGTATTTTTATTTTATTTTTTGGTTTTTTTCTATACCAAGATATGATTTTTGGAAGTTGTATTGAATTTTTTAAGATTAATTAAATAAAAAAATCCTGATTTTCTAACTTAACCATGTCTGCGACAACTTATTCTAGGCAGATTCAAAGAGCCACGCATGACTTCGCCAATCGTTGTGTTCTCCACGTCGCTGCCTCGTCAACCCGCGATTCGTGCTCCATTCCTTCGTCCTACTCGGTCTGGATCATTGATTTAAAACACGCAGAAATGGACGACGTTGGGTTATCGTACCAAATGTGACTGGCCCGAGAACCGTACATAGTAAAATCCTAATATCTCTCTCGATACTTAACTAAATTAAGTATGTTTTGTTCCTAAACCTTCATCTAAGTGAGGAGAACATACGCATACAACTAAGTAAGCATGAAATGTTCATTGTCTTCACAAATGTCCAATAAATGAAGTTTTGAGGTTATACCTTAGCTCAAGAGATGAGTCCTCAATTGAGTTGTTGTAGAAGCTTCACATGAGTCCCTCGAACCTCCTCCAAGCGTTGTCTTCCTCTAAAATGGGGTCTAGGTATGACTTAGATTGAAAGGCGGCTCGTTTTGGTCTTTGACTATGTTAGAGGGCTCGGGAAGGGAGGATTTTGATTGTAGGAGTGATTATTGAGTTTGGGGAAGCTTTGGTAATGAAAAGGTTGAAGTTTGGTGGAGTTTTGTGGAATGACCCAAAAAGGTCCTCGCCTTTGAATGTGGAATTAGGGTTTGACAGCGAGTAAGAAGTGCTGAGGATAGTGGGAGTGAGCTCTGTAAGGTTGCAGGGAGGTCAAGGAAAAAATTGGCAGGGCTTCATCAAGGCATGTGTATGTGTCCCCTGTTTTGGCCGTAGAGGTGGTCAATTTATAGGCCCAACCATGATGGCTGACTGACCAAGCTGAGGTGTAAAAATGTTGCTGAGTTGGTATTGAACTGGAGGCCAAGCTCCAATGGGAATCATTCAAGTAAGGTGGGTAGAAATTTGAGTTTGGACCAAAGTGGTGGCTCTCATTTTAGTCTTTTTCCGCGGCTAGGTCGCCAGTCGGGGTGTGTGAGGTCACTTCCAAGCTAAGGGAACTCAGAGTTGGAAAGTTGTGAAGCCCACTTGAGTCCAAGCATGGGTATTTGTATTTGATCAAAATGGAAAGAAAGGAGTAAGGTAGACTCGAGTTGACTTAGGCTAGGATTACAAAAAAAAAAGGGTTTGGGTGACCTCCAAGGTGATTTGGTGTTGGAGTTAACTGACAAGCGTGGTGTAGTCTCATTAAATGTTTGGAGTTGAATTATGCTCAAATGAACCACCAAAGTGTTTGAGTGGTATTCGGCTGAGGGAGGGGGGCACAATAAGCCTCCTCCCTTGCTAATTCGGGATGGGTAAACTCTTCATGGCTCAGATGTTGGTTTGGAGAAGGTCTCATGGTTTGAACGTAGCTTGTGCATTTTTTATGGTTGATTTTGCGATTTTAAGTAATTCAGGATGTGTTATTTTGGTGTTATCAATGTGGTATTGTAGTTTTATTGGCGTAGGACCACGATAGTGGTGTTATCGGTGGTATTATTGGCGGCGTTATTTGGGTGGTCTTGCGATGTTACCGTATTTCCGCGGCAAGTGATGTTTAGGTCATGTTATTGAGGGTGTACCATGGTAGGATTGGCAATTAATTGAAACACGAGTAGTATTACGTGCAAAATCATGGAGAATCGGTTTTATTGTGCGGCATGACGGTAGTATCGCGGGCGACGCAACGATGGTGTTATTACGGGTGGTATTTCAATGGTATTGTGGTATTATTACAAGATTTAGCGTGGTTTTGTAGTGTTATTGCTGGTGGTGTAACTACGATAGTATTGCGGGTGTTATTTCGGTGATAGAATGGTGTTATTATTGGAATGAGGCACGGTTTGAAGGTGTTATTGCGGGTTTGTGGCGGTGGTGTTATTTTGGGTGTTATCGGAGAGTTTGCAGCAGTGTTATTATGGGGTTCTGCTACGGAATTGCAGGGTTATGCAGTGTTATTAGAGGGATTACCGTGGTGTTATTTCAGAGGTATTTTGGTTTTATCGTGGTGGTATGACCAGAAATGTATAACTATATAAATGTTTAACCAGTATAAAAATAATATTCAATAATAGCAAAGTTACCCCTTTTATCAACGCAAGTATACGTATCTGTTGACCTCATTTTTTTATGAGGTCTTCTCTTCTTCTTTTAGTGCTTAGGATCTAGCCTTAGGCTTTTCCTTTGACTATCTTAGAGGATTAGAATTGGGACCCACCTTTTAGAAATTCAAACCACTTCTAAACTCCCTGCAAACTCCACAAACTTGACTCGTAGACCCCTAATCACCTAGAGGGTTGAAATCAAATGTGGAAGTTTAAAGGATGAGTTCCTATAGGACTCTTTGGCCTTAGGATCGCCTCAGGTGGCTCGGTGCGGTGAAGGGTTGACTTGCACACACACTACACCTACACACTACACTTTCACACACTTCCTAAAAACACACCCATACCCGACTTGACCTCCCGACTCATGTAGGTGATTCACATGGATGGTCCTTAACCCCTAAGCCCTTGGCTAAGAGGGTTAGGAACAACATAGTGAATGCCTCAAATGAGTCCCTTCATGGCTCATGTGGGCTTGATATGGCTTCATGGCTCAACAAAAATGATTTCATTCCACTTACATCCACCCAGTCTTCAATTTTCCAAATTTTCAATTTTTGACCCCGGGACCCTACACCCGCTAACCTACCCAAAGCCCCGAATAACCTCAAATTTCTCAAAAATTTCCAAATCACCCAAAATTCTCCAAAATCATTCCCAAACATTTCCACATCACTCAAATTGATCATCCATACCCAAAAATATCAAAAATTCCAAAATACCTCCCAATACCCTCCAAATACCCAAAATACCCCTCCTAGCCAAAAAAATCTAAAAATTCAGAAAATTCCCAGAAAATTCCAGAAAATCCCAAATGTTCCCAATTTCATTTTGTTCAACTACACCATGGGCCAATTTTGTCAATTTACCCTACTTTTGTCAAAACCCCCAATTTGACACATTTTAACCCTAAGTGAACCCAATGTCAAAACCTAACCTACCCAATTGACCCAAACTCTGGTCCAATTCAATTCTAAACTTCAATTCAACATCCCCAATACCAATTTAGACCAAATCCAAGCCCAATTCGATTGAAATTTGGATCCAATTTCACTTTTGGCCTTAAAGCCCAATTTGGACCCATGACCCAAACTTAGCCCAAACTCACCCAATTCAACTCCAATTAACCCCAAATCTTTTCTAAACCTTCCTTAACATCCCCATAAACAAAACACTAACATGATTTGCCCAAGATTTTGATCCAAACCCCACTCAAATTCAACCCAAAGCTAAAAGGCCCATTTTTGACCTAAACCCAAACCTAGCCCAAATGAGCCCAAATCCCAAAATCAAAACCTAACCAAAGCCAAAACCTCTTTGAAACACTCCCATAAACATTTCCAAACATTAATTTTACATCAATTTCAACTCTAGCCCAACATTGGCCCAAGTTAGCCCAATTTGACCTACATAGGCCCACTTACCAATTAAACCCAAATTCAAACCAATTCAAGTCCAAATCACACCAAATTGACTCCAAACCACTCATGACACATCCCTAAACCAAACTCAACAATTATTTGGCCCAACCTCTTTACAAAATTTCTATCCATAAATTCATTTTCAAACCTAAAAGCCCACTTCCCTAAACCTTCCTAAAAGCCCATTTCCACCAAATACAAAAGCCCAAAATTGGCCCTAAAGCCCACATGACATTTCCATTTGCCATCCATTTAATCAAAGCCATTCCCTAAGTTATAATTCCATCATCAAAAAATTCCAAATCAAGCCCCATACAAATTCACATCAAAATATCAAAATTTTTCTTAAATCCATTTACATGAAATTGACTTGACTTTTCCCAAGCCAAAGGTGAGCCATGAAGCCATGCATGAGCCACATGGAAGCCATGAGAGCCTCTTTACATGTCACCATACCATATTGGGTAGGAAGGAGGGCCCCTTTCCTTAATCCCTAAAGCTCATTAGCCTTAATCATGATTCACCTAAACCTAAATTTAATCCAAATATATTTGGATGGAGACTTCTCCATGCCAAACCAGCTGATCCCTTTGATCCCCCACGAGCACCCAAAGCCACCTTGAAGGGTGCACCAAGCCCAAATGGGTGAGTTGACCCATTTAGACCCAAAAACTAGCCATGCCCCATTCTACTTTGGATCAAAGCCTTTACACTCGGCATTTGCCAATTGCTTGCACAAACACCCGCCCACGACCCACTCGACCCCGAGGGTGACCCTTGCCCGCCGGCCAGCCACCCCGGTCGCCGGAAAACTCCATGGCCGAGAGGTCCAAGTCAATCCAAGCTTGGAATTCTCACTCGCCGAGCCGCCCCATGCCCGAGTGGCCATTGCGAGCTTGTTCTTCACTTGCCATGAGCAGTCGATCCCAGCCCTCAACTCCCCCAGGAGGCCCTCCGACCTCGCCTATTTAAACTCCCCACCTCTCGGCCATGAGGAGGTGCTCGAACCGGACCATACCAAAACTCGCCAAAATCACTCCTCACTCCCCTCTAAACTTAGAGCAATTGATCCCCACTCTGTTCTCCTGCTCCAATACCCATTGATTGAGCTCGATTTTGAAGCTCGATTCTCGAGCCGAACGGGACATTCCCGAATCCTTCACCAAAATCAAATTAAACTCACCTACACCTTCACCGAGGCCAAGAGAAGAAGTTTTCCAGGTGAAAGCCCCCTCTCCGGGCCACCCAGTTGTTCCAGACTCCAAAGGTTGTGATCGGCCTTGGTGGAAACTACACCTGGGCAATTCACCACATCCCCAGGCTTCATCCCTAGCCTCCTGCAGCCCCAACGAACGTGCCAAACATCTCTGATCGAGGCTTCACCTCTCAGAGCAAAGGTATGAGCTAATTCTTCATCCCGAGCCTGCGGAGATTCTCCATTTCAAATGCTTTAATTTCAATGCATGAGTAACCGTATAGATGTGTTCGTCTCTTCGAGACGAATCCATGGAGCATAAGATCATGAAAATCCATTGAGTATCGAGTGAGATATTAGGGATTTAGTGTGGACGGCTCTCGGGTGAGGATATTTGGGGACGATGAACGGATGCCGTCCATTTAATACACGAGCGCACGGACGGCCAGGATCGCGCCGGATGAGGAGACGGAACGATACGGCGGGCCCGGGACGGCCGACTCGGATGGCGGCGCCCAATCACGGCGCGACACGTACCCCTTCGGAGCCGCCGATGTTTCGCCGGCGCCGCGTGGATAAGTAGAAAATTAGGGGTATTTTCTATTTATTTAATTCCCTAAACTTCAAAAATTCATAACTTTGTGTAGGAAAATCATAAAAATAAAATAAAAATACCCTCTTGCTCGATGAACGAGAGGAGAATAATGTGGAAAAGAAATCATTTAATTTCATCAAGTATTTTATTTTTTATAATTTATTTAATCTCTCGCATACATTTAATTCTCCATGCATGTACACAATTCACCATGGCATGAGACCATAGGGCTTTTGAAGCCTCCGAATTTGGGAACATTCCCTGAATTTTCCAAAGTCGTAGGCCATCCCTATGAAGAGTTATTGATTTTTCAAATTCATGTCACTGTTTTGAGTATTTTAATTCCAATAAATAGCATGTTTTGAGATAAATTCTAGGAAAATTTGGTGATGTTCCTTATGACTAGAGAACCCTAGGAAAAATAGGACTTGAGTTAATTCACTCAGATTAACCCTAATTGGCTTAAACACTCAAAATAGGTCTCTAATTAATTAGAGTTAACCATAGATCAAATTGACTTGAAATCAATTCTCCACTAACCTTTAGGATCAGAGGAACCCACCATAAAAATTTGAAGTCAATTGGACTTGGTTAGCCCTATTAATTGGGTTGATTAAGCCATTTAGTCATTTTAAACTTTAAAAATTTATAACTTTCAAAATATCTTTCAAAAATTCACCAAATTGGTTTTGGAGCCTCTCTGATATCAGGGGAATTTAGGAAAATTAAAATTTCAATTTTCTAAAAAAGTTGATTTTTAATATTATTTTAATATTTTTAATAATTAAAAAATAATAAAAATCACAAAAATAATAAAATTCATCAAAATGTCAAATTTTGAATTTTAATCACTTAGGAACAAACCCCATATTTTTCTTAGGCCTATTTGGTGAGATATTAATTTTTAAAGCTCTAGGGTAATTTTAAAATTAAAAAATGTATTTTCTAGCATTTTCACTAAAATAATTATAATAAATCAAAGAAAAATCAGAAAATTGTAAAATTTGGTTCTCTGTAATCCTTGATATCAGAGAGAATTTTAAAAATTATGAAATTCATTTTTCAACTTATATTCTATTTTTAAATTAATTAATACTCCAGAACTTAAAATAATTCTAATAAATAAAACATAATTCAAAAAATCACAAAATTTGGTCCAAGTGGTCCTCTGGTCATTAGGAATGTCCCATAATTTTCTTAAGGACAGAAACTTTTCCTTGGTCATGTTATTAAATTTTCCTTGGAAATCTCTATTTTCTACCAAAAATAATTATATAAATAAATTAAATACAGAAAAATCACATTTTCTCCTCTCATGTCTTTAGTGACATATGAATGAAGTCACATAAAAATTTCAAGTTCATTTGAGTTCAATTTAGTGAGTTATGAAATTATTAAGCTTAAAGGGTAAAGTGGTAATTAATTTTTTTTTAATCCTTAATTAAAACTTTAGGTTTAATAAAAAATTAACAAGTAGAATATTTGATCCTAATCTGATTTGGATGATTGAAATTTAATAATTGAAGGGTAGAAACCCATTAAGCAATTTAAAATGATTAAAATTTAATTAAATAATTG
The DNA here is from genome assembly GCA_022702705.1 of Papilionanthe hookeriana x Papilionanthe teres. Lineage (NCBI taxonomy): Eukaryota > Viridiplantae > Streptophyta > Magnoliopsida > Asparagales > Orchidaceae > Papilionanthe > Papilionanthe hookeriana x Papilionanthe teres. Next base: position 50,653,324 of record CM040431.1, read on the forward strand.
ATTAAATTTGGAAGAATAATAAAATTGGAATTATTAAAATAGGGATATTATTAGGAAGAGATTTATTCTTTAATTTAAAAAATCCCTAAATTAATCATCCCAATAATATTTAATTCCTAATTAAAATGATAATCCAAATTTAAGATTTAAAATGCTAAAAGACTTAATCATTAAATTAAATTAAAGTTAAATTATTTAAAACAAATTCCCTTAAAATTAAAAATTAAGAATTAAATTAAATTATATTAAATTAAATTAAATTAAATTAAATTAAATTACATTAAATTAAATTAAATTAAATTAAATTAAATTAAATTAAATTAAATTAAATTAAAACTAAATTAAATTAAATTAAATTAAATTAAATTAAATCATATTACATTAAATTAACTTAAGTTAAATTAATTTAAATTAAACCACATTAAATTAAATTAAGTTAAATTAAATTAAATTAAATTAAATATAAAGACATGAAGAATTCAAAAATAAATCTAAGATAACTTGAACACTATTCCAAACTTAAATCATTAATTTGAACTTAAATTTGAATCACAAATCATTAAATATCATTTTGCCCTTAGGAGCTTTTACTTATTGTAACTCCTAAATGGAGTATTAAATGAAATGTTACTTCACTTATAGGACATTCAAATATCCTAGTTCACTGAGCAAGTTAACAAAACTTGAAAACCTCGGACGATCGATTCATTTACATAATTAAATTCTCTTGGACTTAAAACAATCCTAGAAATATTGAAAAGATGTTTAGGATTCTTCTTAAGCACTTCCTCAATATGATAGGATATTTATAAGAACAATTGAACTTAATTGTTCTTTGATGAAGAAAATCGTCTTCAAACTAAAAACACAAGGAACCTAGACGTCATAGGAAATGACTAGCTATAGGATTAGGAATTTGGTAGAAAACCCTAACCCTTACCTTAGCTTTACCTAGGAACTTGCTTAAATATTCTAACCGTGTTTTAAGTGCGGCTTGGGATGGCGGGAAGACCCTCCAGGTACGCTTTTATTTTATCGCAATTTACTTTCCTCGCAATTTACTTTCTTGCAATTTACTTTATTGCAAATGCACTTTATTTTTCTCGCATGATAAAACAACCGTTGCATGAAAACCCACACCTTTAGGATAGTCCCTAAAGCTGAAACCAAAACTAAGTTAAAAGTCATTGCAAGATAAAATTCACCGCCACAACATTTCAAAATATAAGACAACTCAAAATTTAATCACAAACAGAACAACAAAGCTACAACTACAACTAAATTAAAACGTCTTATTGAATGATCGGGAATACCTCGGATGATGTAACCCACGTGTTGCTAACGGGATTTCCCACGGTCCAAATGAAAGTGCGGAACTCATTTAGTTGAGTTTAGCAAATTCATCTGGACTAAGTGAATTCGATGAAAATAACGGTGCGGGATGACGGAACCAGTGGGATCTTAATCGGTTCGTTTAATCAACTTTAAGATCCGTTTTAATTAAAATGTTAAAAACACATGGAAATTAAGACTTCTCTAAACCAAAACACTTTTCTCATCCCCGATTTATGATTTCTAAAACTAAACCTCTGCAACAACAAGGAGCTCGGAGCATGGTGGGCGGCACGGCCATCGTCGTCAATGAAACTTAAACCCACTTCGACAAAACTTTCCTAGAATTAAACAACAAAGCCATAGGACTTCGAGGTAGTTTGCACTAGTGCAACATAAATCCTCAACTCTTCGTTAGGCATTTGCATTGCAAATTAAGCCCTAACCGGTCTTAGGATTCCGAGGTAGTCGTCCGATACGACATAAACCCTCATATCTTCCATGTTATTTGTATGATTCTATCATATAAATATAAGCCCTAATTAACTAAAATTGGCAAGATTAAAACATTAAATGAACATTAGGACTTTCCTAAATCCAAGCCAAACAATAGGATAGTCGGGAGATTACCGAAGTTCGCTTCGAATCCGTAATTTCTCCTACTTTTCTTCCTTTGAATTCCCAAAATAAAATGTTCCAAACTTGATCCATTCCCTATTGAGATTCAAAAAATTCAATTCTTTGAAAACTTAAACTTTGAAATTCTTAAGAGCGAATTATTGATTATTATCGAGAGTTTTCTTAGGTGATTCCCGTCACTTAAGATGTAATTAACTATAGGGGCTTGCCCTTATAGGGAATTTTAAAGAACCCGGGTAATATAAACCTCGTTTAATGTTTTCATATTAGGCGGGGAACTTGTCGGCTTATAAAATTGGTTCGCGAGACCAAACGGATGTCACAAATCTCATAGTTTATTTAATCGAGCCCCATCATCGAGCGAGTGTGTCTATTCTTCGGGATAGATCCACGGTTTGTGGTGCGGTGCTCGTTTATATAAACTATTTGGGATGTGAGATCGGTTTGATTTCATATCTTAAAACTTTTAAACTTAAAATTATTTTCAAAATCAAATGTTATCTTTTAAACTATATATTTAAATTAAATTTAAAATATAAAAAATTCGCCGACAATTTCTGTAGGCGACTCCCTTTTCAAAATAAAACACATAACCTAAAAATATGCCGACAGTATCGTTCAAGTAATATAGGGCTCTAATGGAGTCCTAGATATTGATCCCACAAAGAAGTTAGAGATTATGAACTATTTTTAGCAGATGCAATTACTATCTAGTACACGAAAATAAAGAACACTTACACTAAGCTTTATTTTTCTTTTGAATGGAAGATTAAAATTTAGAAAAGTATCTTGCCCCTTGTTTAAGAGAATTGAGTGAAAGGATAATCAAATTAGTCAAAATTATATTGTGCCAAATAGGAGCATTCCTATTCTTTATCCTTTGGTCCAGGCATAAAGAATATTGACTAATCCTATGCTTGGTTACTGAATCTGCGTCTAGGCTGGGAGGATACCGGCTCTCACTTCGGAGCTCCCACGTTCCCCTCGCCTGAGGGCTAACATCTACACTTCAGCACCCAAATGATAGGATTAAATTAAAGATTTTAGTCTGCCACTCTAAAATATCTAATTCTACGCCAGATAAACAATATTTCCCTATTTATTTGCACCCTCTTTTCAAGGCTTTTGCTTTCCCTGAATTTTGGATGTAATATTTACTTTAGTTGTAAATCAACATATTTTAACAGTTCAATTGGCTAAATTAAAAGTAAATTAAGATCCAAGTAAAAGATTATCACAATTTTTTTAATATTTTAGGCACAAATAATTTAATTTTCCATTTCACAAAAATCTCAAAACAAGGAGAAAGATAGAGAAGACTACTCAGAATGCATAAGAAGAATGACACAAAACTTGAACTTTATATAAAATTAAAGTTACAAAACAACAGACAAAACTTATCTCGAATTTTCTCCCCAAGCAGGTTCCTTGAAGTTCCTCTGACTCTTCCTTCTTGTACAACACACTCAATTAAACTCACTAATAAACTCTCTAGAACACACTCACCTACTAAAACACTTAAAAAATGACACACACAAGACACTCAAAATACACACAAAAGACACCAAGAAGACCCTAAGATGACACACACAAGAACACAAAATTGTCTCTATTTAAAGAGGAAGAAAGATTTCCAATGGTTGCTTAAGAACCTCTTCAAAAAACATTTAGATTCAATGTATTTTGCTTTAACCGACCTTCTCGCCGTTGGCGGGCTCGTTGGCCCCATCGGCAAGCTTCTAGAACATAGGCCAATTGCTCAGGCTCACTGTCGGCGGGCTCGATCTCACCTTCGGCGGGCTCCTTTATAATATTTTCAATTGATCTCAGTAAAAACACGCCGTTGGCGGCCTATTCCTCACCGTCGGCGGGCTAGTTCAATTTTTATCTCTTTTAGTCATTTTCGTTCCAGATTCGCTCCTTTTTCCATCTTTTTGCTCCATTACCTATAAATCTTGATACTTGCAATAAAACATAGAAAATACCTTTCTTTAAATTGCAATTTCATCAAAAGTTAATATAAAATCGGTATGAATTTCTTAAAACATTTTTCTTTGGTCAAAATTCCCCAAACTTAACTATTACTTGTCCTCAAGTAATCTTGATACTACATAAAAGTAATGATTATTTGTAGTAAAGCTTTAATTCAGAAATACTTTAAATTTGATTTAAATAAATATTATAGTAAAGTTTATTAGAAAGATTTTTAGATAAATAAATTAATTATATAGATATAAGGTTATTTAGTCATCAAGTTTAAGATTTCTAGTCTTCTATTTATTTCAAGAATGGCTATATATTACAATATTAAATTATTTAAGATATTCAGATGATAAGAAATTCATGAAAACACTACTTAGTAAAATACTAATTCATATATATAAGTTCAGAAATGTAACTGAGTTTATCCTTTAGGTTGATTCAAATGAAGCCAATTTTTTATGAGACATCTCCTCAAGCTTCTCTTCACTTATTTTTTCTTTTCATTTTTTTCTTTTCAAGGATTGCTTTTCAATCCTTCTTTTCTTTTTCTTTTTTTTTTCTTTTTCAAGTGAGGATTACTGTATCTGGATAGCCTGTTAATAATTTTGAACTTCATTTTTCTCCTCCTAAATTTAAAATTTGAAACATTTCTTTACCTTATATGTATTTCATAGTTTTCAATTCATTGAGTTTCAATCTTTTCTTTCTCAACTAAATATTTAAGAATTTAATATTTTAAAATATAGTTTTCCTTACTTTAAATAGTTAACTATATTCTTATCTTTTATTCCAAATATCTCAATCCACAAAATTAGTTTAATTACTAAAAATATTTATTTTAACATTCTATAATAGTTAAATAAATTAATTCTAGTTTATTGAATTAAATTTACTACAGAAAATCATTTTATAATAGTTTTTGAAAATATTTAATTGAGAACAATTTAATAGTTAAATTTTTGTTTTTCCCTCTGACCCACTTTTTAATGTTTACAAAAATAGCAACGACACCAAAAACTTGATCCCGCTTAATATATATATTTAATTTTATGATGGAATGTATAATGTGGATTCTACGTAAGTATACGTATCGTATCAAGTAATACAGGGCTCTAGTGGAGTCCTGGTAATCGATCCCACAGGGAAGTTTTAAAAGATTTGTAACGGCTAAATTTAAAGGATTTACTTACTAATATAGTATACGGAAATTAAAATACTTAACTAAAGCGATCTAAAGTAAACTAATGCTTTAAATAAAGTTGATTTAAAGATTTCAGAAAAAGTATCCTTCCCCTTGTTTTTAGAAACTTAAGTGAATGATGAATTCAAATAGATTTTTTTTATTGTATTGTGACAAATAGGAGCATTCCTATTCTTTACCCTTTAGTCTAGGTGCAAAGAACATTGACTAGTCCTATGCTTGATTATTGAATCTACGAGTTGAGACTGGGAGGATACTGGTTGCCACTTCGAGCTCCCACGTTCCCCTCACTCGAGGGCTAACATCTACACTTCGGCTCTCGAAACAATAGGACCAAATTGAATATTTTAGTCTGTCACACTAAAATGTCCAATTCTACGTCCCATAAATAATATTTCCCTATTTATTTGCACCCTCCTTCCAAGACTCTGAATATTGGATGTAATCTTTACTATAGTTGATAATTCAACATATTTTAACAATTCAATTGGCTAGATTGAAAGTAAATTAAGTTTTAAGTAAAAGATTATCACAATTTATTTTAATATATTAGACACTTCTATTTAATTTCATCAATTCACATAATTTCATAAACAAGGAGAAAGACTAAGAAAACTACTCAGAATACATGAGAATTAAACAAAACATGGATTTCATTTAAAGTTAAAAACAATAAACAAAGATACTTATCTCAATTTCCTCCCCAAGCAGACTCCTTGAAGTTCCTTTGACTTTTCCTTCTAGTACAACACACTTCTTAACTCACTACTTACACTTACTCACACTTAACTTCAACTTAGACTCAAAAGCACACTAATAAAATACTCTAAGACTCCTAAAATAGACATACTGCATACTAAAATTCGTCCTCTATTTATAGAGGTAGACAAAGGTCCAAGGGGTACTTAAACACCTCTTCAAAAAGCATCCAGGTTCAATGTATCTGACATTTTGAACGGTCTCGCCGTCGGCGAGAAACGACCTCGCCGTCAGCGGGGCTTATTGAAGGTCTTCAAACCGCGCGATCTCACTGTCGACGGGCTCAGGCTCGTTGTCGGCAAGGTAGTTGCAAACCTTTAAGAAATTCTTTTAATAATCTCGCTGTCGGCGGGCTCGATTTCACCGTCGGCGACTTAGTTCATTTTGCATGTATTTCTTCCTTTTTGATCCAAATTTGCTCTATTTTATGCATTTTTTCTTCCATCACTTATAAATCTTCGTTCCTGCAATAAAATAAAGAAAATACCTTTCTTTAAAGTACAATTTCATAAAAAATAGGTATGAATTTCTTAACATATTTTTCTGTGATCAAAATCCCCCAAACTTAATTATACTTGTCCTCAAGTAATTTTTATACTAAATAAAAACAATGATTTTTTGTAATAGAATTTTTTAATTCAAATAAACTATGAATTAAATTTAAATAATACTATAGTAAAGTTAAATAGAAATATTTTTAAGTAATTAAATTAACCTTATAGATATAAGATTGTTTAGTTATCGGATCTAAGATTTCTAGCTCTCATTTATTTCGGGAAAGACTATATTTAAAAGAGTAATTTACTTAAGATATTTAGATGATATGAAGTTCAGAAAATACTTATTTAGTAAAATACTAATCCATATATATAAGTTTAGAAATATATTTGAGTTTTACACTTTAGGTTGATTCCATTGAAGCCAATTTTTGATAAGACATCTCCTCAAGCTTCTCCTCACTTATATTTTTCTTTTCTTTTCTTTTTTTTTTCCTTTTGGATTGATTTTCAATCCTTCGCTTTTTCTTTTTCAAGTGAGGATTACTGTATCTGGATAGTCTGTTAATAATTTTGAACTTCAACTTTCTCTTCCTAAATTTGAAACTTAAAATATTTCTTGCTTATATGTATTTCATAGCCTTTACTTCATTGAGTTTCAATCTCTTCTTTTTTACTTAAATACTTAAGAATTTCAATTTTAGAATATAGTTTCCCTTAATTTAAATAGTTTACTATATTCTTATTCCTTTTAACCAAATATCTTATTCTATTAAATTAATTTGGATTTCTAGAAATATTCTATTCAACTTTCTATAATAATTATATAAATTAATTCAAGTTACTTGAATTAAAAATTATTACAAAAATCAAATAATATATATATATATATATATATATATATATATATATATATATATATATATATATATATACATACATACATATACATTTTAAACATAGAAATTGAGAACAATTTAATAATTAAATTTGTATTTTTCCTCCCCCAAACTTAAATTTTTCTATCTATTTCTAAATGGTGAAAAGGAAAATATACAATGATTACATCATACCTTTGAGCTTTAGGTATTTCCTTTCCTTGAAATTTTTGCAGGCTTTTTCATTATTTAAAGAACCTGTACTGTTAGTATTCTTCCACATATATAGTATTTAAAAGAGAGTGCTGGGTAAAGAAATTTTGAAATAAGTAAAAAAAAACACAAACAGATTAAAACTTAATCTACTATTACACATCCAATCAACTGGGTTACTAAAACAATCTAAAATTAAAGTTCACAATTTATAAAACTTAAACAACACATTTAAAGAAAAAACTAACATACTACCTTAAAGAGAATTTGCATACTAATTTAACATATATAAAAAGTCTAACATAACAGCTTAAGCAATTTAAAACAAACACACCAACTCCACGAGTCACGTGAAAGTACATTACAATTACACACAAAGTAATAAAGTTCTTAAAATAACAATTAATCTAAACAAACCAAATAAAGTGTCTAATCTTCGACATCAAAATCCCAAACTATATCATCTCCACGATCTCCAAGTCGAGAAGGCTGAGTGGCTGATACTTGTGTGTAGCGGGGGCATTCGGGAAAGACAACATCTAATTCACCTCTCCTGTAACGACGTTCGGCCTCATAATATGCTATTTCGTATTCGAATGTCGTCGGAGATATTCACTGTCATAATCATGTCTTCTCTCCAAGCCTCCAATCTTTTGGTCCATATGCTCAAACTTCCTTTCCATGTTCCCTCCAAATTTTTCAAAACTCTTTCTGTGTCAGGTCAGCTCATTCATCAGATCATGAAGGGTAGGGGTGGCGTATTGAGGGGGGTCATAACTAGTAGAAGGTATATCTCTACTCGATGAAGGCATATAACTCCTCGTCCCTGATCTCCATCCTTCGTGGGATTCATACGTCTTAATATTAGCTGGAGTGATGGGATTCATTGGTTCTACCCATTCCTCATTATCTCTAGCCTCAACTCGGAGAGTTGGCGAGTGCCAAAATCGGACCGGGGTGTCCTAGTCCTCCTCCACTTTCACTTCGTGCGAGTGGCTAATATATTCTTATAAATAATATTTACCACATTTATACTTTTCCGATTCCGAATACAATAATTCGAATTGCTCTATCTCTTGTTACCTCACTGTGGTGATATGTGGGTAACAAGGTAGAACAAATGAAGTAGTGTCAGGCCTTAGATAATGCATTTAACATTGAAAGAGGAAAATTTACCCTTTTGCGCTGCTTTATCTTCCAAACTCCCTTCCCGTCAGTGAGAAAGTTTATCACCTCTTCCAGTGGTCCTTCCATTGTTCCAAAAGTATCATAGTCACTGGTATGTAGGTCACGTACCTCATAAATGTAATTAATCCTAGCAACATTGAATTCAACCAAAAATCCTCTTACTTTGATCAGTGCATCTTCAATTGCAGTCAGATTGGCATAAAATTCCTTGACAACTTCTACAACGTACTACGTTTGTGGTGTAGCAAAAATTTTCCCATCCTCTTTCCTTAATTATTCGTTCCACTTCTCCGCCCGGATTCTTGAAAACTCGATCCTGTATGCATTTTCTTGCTTGAATGTTTTGAAAGTATCGAGTTTGTGCTCTTGCATTTATGAATCGGGTTTCGTCGTAATCCAACCTTCGTTTTTGTCGAGGAGCCATTTCGTTCGATCTATGAAAATCACAAAAATTCTAACTAAACTTCCAATTATTACTAAAATGGCTTCCTATAGAAACTAAAATCCATTTAAATCGATCTCCATGAATTTCTTCCAAGTATTTTCTCCATATTTCGAATTTTTCCAAAATTTCCCAATGTAGAAGAAATTCATGGTGAAAATAAAAAATTTTTGCATAAGAGTGAAGCACTTACTAAGGGGAGATGAAATCCGGTGTCAAAAAGTGTTGAAATCGCCTCAAATCCAAGATCTCACGAGCCCTAGGTCGTTTTTTTTCGAAGTTTTGAGGAAGGGGATGATGAATAGTGTCGGTTGACTGGTCAAATATAGGACATTTTGCGATCTCGCTGTCGGCGAGATTTTTCTCGGCGTCGGCGAGCTAATTAATTTACCAAGGCTAAAGTTTCTGGAAAATCTCACCGTCGGCGAGATCGTTCTCGCTGTCAGCGGGCTTTCCTCGGCTGTCGGAGGGATAATTCTCACCGTCGGCGAGCTCCCAAAAATTTTAAATATTTAAATTTCTTCAATCATTTTCAACCTCGATTTGGCCCTAATTAATCTTCCGATCACTTAATTTGATAATTTAGTATGAAGACTAGATACTTATACTCACAAAAAGTTCACACAAACAATATAACTTTATATATGAAATCCATAATACTTACAAACTTCACACTTTTTAACACTAACACTTAAGACTTCAATACTTCAAACTCTCTTAAATATTCAGCATTGCAATCCACACTACAACACTCTAAATGCTGAGACATAACAAATACATATAATTTCATCAAATCTGAGATGATCAAATTTAAAGTTTAAATCATAGTAAAACCTAAATCCAAATCAACACATATATACACACAAATATAACATAAGATAGAAATCTTTACTACTCCTCGATGTCTAAACTAACATCCTCTCCGATTTTCCCGATGTGACGCGAGTGCACAAATAGATTGTAGAAAGGCACCGAAAGGGAGTTCGCAGTAGATTCTTCATCAATCCACCCTTTTTGTCTCGGTAAATGAATAAAGCTGGCCTCCGGATGTCCAGGTATGATCAAAGTGCTCCTTCATCCTCCGATCAATGTGATCAAACATATCAAAGATATTATCGATGGAATTCATCACGTTTTGCAACTCTTTCTCTAATCCTTTAATCTTTTCGAATGAAATTTATTTTATCGATAAGGGGCCTCACTAAAGGATTGTTCCGTGATGCTCGATCGAAATAATGGTAATCTCATCATTGTTATCCAAAGTTGGAAACATATCCGTAGGATCGAGTGGTTTCCATGGCAAAAGTACCTTTTCCCACGCCTCATAAGAAACTTAGTACTCGATCGCATAAAGCAAATATAGTCGATGGGTGTCCGAGTCCATGAGCCCGACCCATGCACAATCAATCCCGATGCAGACTTTACTATAATTGATCCAACGTCGATAGGTAGTCCAATTTGAATACAGTAATTTAATATAGCGCATTCCTTTGAAACCTTATTTACCCTCATAGTGGTAATAATTTTGATGAGATAAAGAAATGCCAATGCTTCGAGACAGGGTTAAGAAGTGATGCAGAGAAACTGACATACCCGTCTTCGCGCAACTCCCAATCATCAGGTTCGTCGGTTAGGTATATATAAATCTCATTCATATTGTAACTTGAAGGAACAAAGTTTGAATAATGACAGACAGGGGTATTCTCTATAGAAAATAATTCATTTACCCTTGAAGTAGTAAATGTTACCCATCTTCCTCTGACGTAGACACTTCCATTGTTGATCGCATGTAGATTAGAGTAAAACTCTTTAACTACGGGGATAACTACGACGAGATGTCGTATAGCAAAATACCTCCCAATGCCACTCGCATGATCATTTCTTCAATTTTTGTGGTGGAATTCTCTACTCCTCTGTTGACAAATCCCCTTTCTTTAATAAGTCGCTTCTTCATCAAAACTTTGTTGAAAATACGCTGCGCCTCCGAACTGACGAATTTTCTTCGGTTGAAAACTCCAGTTTTTGTGGTTTCTTAGAGTTTGGTGGCCATTTTGGATTGAAAGGAATGGTCTCTAGTTGTTTCTAGGGAAGAAAACAGTGTAAAAATGAATTTGGGATGGTTTTCTACAAAGAAATGGCTTTAGAACCGTCCAAAACCGCACATAAAACTTAAGAGACCAATTTTTCAACTGCCTCGCCGTCGGCGGAAGTTTCTCGCCGTCGGCGAGCTAGTTATAAAACTGATTTAAAGATATGGCACGCGATCTCGCTGTCGGCGGGCTCGGGCTCACTGTCGGCGAGATTCGGTAAAATTGCCCAATTTCGCTCTGGTTCGAATATTTTTTGATCTCATCATATAGGTTTGAATTTGTGATGATTCTATTTAAAATTTGAATAGTAAGATTTATTTTAATATTACAAACTCACTAATTTGTATATAATTAAAATAAAAAACTACTATGGGTTGCCTCCCATAAAGCGCTTGGTTTAACGTCGTCAGCCGACCTAATTTCAGTTAGTAATCAAGTCGACTAAGCATTAAAATCTCTTTAAAATTTGGTCTTCTACCTTTGAAATATGGTTTTAATCTATGTCCGTTTACCTTAAATCTATGTCCTGTTTTTGGATCTTCAATTTCTATAGTTCCATATGAAAATATTTGAGTTATAGTGAAAGGTCATAACCATTGAGATTTCAATTTCCCAGAAAATAATTTCAATCTAGTATTATATAGCAAAACTTCTTGTCCTGGTTCAAAATTTCTCTGATTAATCTTCCGATCATGCCATAATTTCATCCTTTCTTTATAAATCCTATCATTATCATATGATTCATTTCTTAATTCTTCTAATTCATTTAACTGCAACAATCTTTTCTCACCAGCTTCTTTCATATTATAATTAAATTCTTTAATCGCCCAATATGCTTTATGTTCTAATTCAACTGGTAAGTGGTAAGTTTTTCCATATATAAGCCTGTAAGGAGTCATTCTAATCGGAGTTTTATAAGCAGTCCTATATGCCCATAATGCAGTGTCTAGTCTTATAGACCAGTCCAATCTATTAGAGTTTACAGACTTTTCTAAAATACGCTTAATCTCTCGATTAGAAACTTCGATCTAATCCACTAGTTTGTGGATGATAAGCGATTGATATCTTATGAATAATATTATATTTTTCTACTAGTTTGTGAATATATTTATTTCTAAAATGAGTTCCTCCGTCAGTGATAATCACTCTCGGCATTCCAAATCTAGTAAAAATATTTTTCATTAAAAATTTTGAAACACTTTTAGCATCACACCTAGGTAAAGCTTGCGCTTCAATCCATTTGGAAACATAATCAACAACTACTAATATATATGAGTTTCCAAATGAAGGAATAAAAGGTCCCATGAAATCTAATCCCCAAACATCGAAAATGTCAACTTCTAATATAAAATTCGGAGGCATTTCATTTTTCTTGATATATTTCCTACTCTTTGGCATTTATCGCAGGTTTTTATATATCCGTATACATCTCTAAATAGAGTAGGCCGGTAGAATCCAGATTGTAGAATTTTATACGCAGTTTTATCCGTCCCAAAATGTCATCCAAAATCGAATCATGACATTTTTGAATAATTGGTTCGATTTCTTCATAAGGCGCGCATCTTCTAATAATTAGATCCTTACATTGCTTATATAAGTATGGTTCATCCACAAAGTATATTTTAGTATCATGAATGAATTTTTTCTGTTGTTGCAAAGTTAACATAGGTGGTAAAATGTCACTTACAATATAATTTACTATATTAACATACCAAGGTATTTTCCACTCATTTATATTATAAAGTTGTTCATCGGGAAAAGCATACATAATTTCATTATCGGTATCGGATAATTCATGATATTCTATTCTTGATAAATGATCAGCAATTTGATTATCAGTTCCCTTTTTGTTAACGATCTCAAAATCAAATTCTTGCATTAATAACATCCATCTAATTAATCTTGGTTTAGAATCCTTTTTTTGTATTAAATATTTTATAGCAGAGTGATCGGTATGCACTGATACATTTAGTTCCTATTAGATAAGGCCGAAATTTATTAAAAGCATATACAACTGCTAATAATTCTCTTTCGATAATTGTATAATTTATTTCGGCATCATTTAGAGTTTTACTTAGCATAATATATAACTTTAAAAATCATATCATATCTTTGCCAAGGCTGCTCCTATAGCATAATCACTAGCATCACACATAAGCTCGAATGGTTTCTCCCGATTAGGTGAAACTATTATAGGTGTTGTAATTAATTTATCTTTTAATAATTCAAAAACATTCGGGCATTCGGTTGTAAATTCAAATTTCTTGTCCTTTTCAAGAAGTTGGCATAGATGTTTAGTAATTTTTGAAAAATCTTTTATATAACGTCCGTAGAATCCGAGCATGTCCAAGAAAACTTCTTACCCCTTTCACCGTGGTTGGAGGTGGTAATTTAGCTATAACTTGAATTTTTGCAGGGTCCACTTCCATGCCCTTTTCTAAAATTTTATGCCCTAATACAATGTCGCCTGCAACCATAAATTGACATTTCTCCCAATTAAGAACTAAATTAGCTTTCTCACATACTTCAAGTACTTTTTCAAGATGATTTAAGCATGTGTCAAATGATATTCCAAATACAGAGAAATCAAACATAAATACTTCTATTCCATTATCAATTAATTTACTAAATATAGACATCATACATCTCTGGAATGTTGCAGGTGCATTACATAATCCAAAAGACATTCTTCGAAAAGCGAAAGTTCCATAAGGACTAGTAAATATAGTTTTCTCTTGATCCTCAGGAGCAATTTGTATTTGTTGATAACCGGTGTATCCATCTAAGAAACAAAAATACTTATGTCCAAGCTAATCTATCTAACATCCGGTCTAGAAATGGTAAAGGGAAGTGATCTTTCTCGGTAGGTTGCGTTTAATTTTCTATAATCGATACATATTCGTCATCTAGTAACTTGTCTTATAGGGATAAGATCATTATTTTCTTTAGCTTTTACGGTCACTCCTCCTTTCTTAGGCACACGGTGAATTGGGCTTACCAAGCACCGACGGAAATAGGATATATAATACCATTATCTAACCATTTTAAAATTTCTTTCTTGACTACTTCTTTCATTATCGGGTTTAATCTCCTTTGGGGATCTACTTTAGGCTTATGTTCATTATCTAAAATAATTATGTGCATACAGATTGAAGGACTAATTCCTTTAATATCTGCTAAAGTCCAACCAAAAGTTTTCTTATATTTTTTTAAGGTATCTAAAAGTTTTTATTCTTGAGATTCATTTAATTCAGATGAAATAATAACTGGTAGAGTTGAAGAATTACCTAAGTAAGCATATTTCAATTGATTAGGTAACATTTTTAACTCAAGTTCAGGAGGATTAATAATCGATGGAACTATATTTTTTTCAGTGTTTTCTGTATTATCCAAAAATTCAAATTTCTCTTGAATATAATCTAGTTTTTCATTTATATCGGTTTTTTCAATTAATTCAGTATTTTCTTTTTCTAATTTTTCTTCATAATATTCCTTAAAATGTTCTTTTTGTAAATGATCGAGTACTTCCATTCGAAAACACTCATCATCTTTTTCTAAGCGCGAGGATATTTCATTGATTTAGCAATATTAAAAGTAGCTTTTGGTTATTTACTCTCATAGTTAATTCTCCTTTACGAACATCAATCATAGCTTTCGCGATGGCTAAAAATGGTCTTCCTAAGATGATAGGAATTTCTTTATCTTCTTCCATATCTAAAACAATAAAATCTACAGGGAAGATAAATTTATCCACTTTTACTAAAACATCTTCAATAACTCCTTTAGGACATGTAACAGAACGATGAGCTAACGGAATGGTTACTGAAGTAGGTGAAATTTCTCCCAATCCTAATCTCTTAAAAATTGATAGAGGCATTAGATTGATGCTTGCTCCTAAGTCACAAAAAGCTTTTCCATAGAATTTTTCTCCAATAGCGCAGGGTATAGTGAAACTACCAGGATTTTTTAATTTTTCAGGAAGCTTTTTCTGAATAATAATGTTGACCTCATTTATAATGAGTCAATACCTTTTGACCTAAAAAGTCAACATTGGTCAAGAAGTCAAATCAGACCCAATGACCAACCCTGTTGACCCCATAGGTCAACCTTATGACCTAAAAAGTCAATATTGGTCAAAATGGTCAAACCAGACCTAGTGACCTACCCTGTTGACCCCATAAGTCAACCTTATGACCTAAAAAGTCAACATTGGTCAAAATGGTCAAACCAGACCCAATGACCAACCCTGTTGACCCCATAGGTCAACCTTATGACCTAAAAAGTCAACATTGGTCAAAATGGTCAAACCAGACCCAGTGACCAACCCTGTTGACCCCATAGGTCAACCTTATGACCTAAAAAGTCAACATTGGTCAAAATGGTCAAACCAGACCTAGTGACCAACCCTTATGACCCCATAGGTCAACCTTATGACCTAAAAAGTCAACTTTGGTCAAAATGGTCAAACCAGACCCAGTGACCAACCCTGTTGACCCCATAAGTCAACCTTATGATCTAAAAAGTCAACTTTGGTCAAAATCATCAAACCAGACCCAGTGACCAACCCTGTTGACCCCATAGGTCAACCTTATGACCTAAAAAGTCAACATTGGTCAAAATGGTCAAACCAGACCCAGTGACCAACCCTGTTGACCCCATAGGTCTACCTTATGACCTAAAAAGTCAACTTTGGTCAAATTGGTCAAACCAGACCCAATGACCAACCCTGTTGACCCCATAGGTCAACCTTTTGACCTAAAAAGTCAACTTTAGTCAAAATGGTCAAACCAGACCCAATTACCAACCCTGTTGACCCCATAGGTCAACCTTTTGACTTAAAAAATCAACTTTGGTCAAAATGGTTGAACCAGACCCAATGACCAACCCTGTTGACCCCATAGGTCAACCTTTTGACCTAAAAGTCAACTTTGGTTAAAATGGTCGAACCAGACCCAATGACCAATCCTGTTGACCCCATAGGTCAACTTTTTGACCTAAAAAGTTAACTTTGGTCAAAATGATCAAACCAGACCCAATGACCAACCCTGTTGACCCCATGGTCAACCTTTTGACTTAAAAAGTCAACTTTGGTCAAAATGGTCAAACCAGACCCAATGATCAATCCTATTGACCCCATAGGTCAACCTTTTGACCTAAAAGTCAACTTTGGTCAAAATGGTCAAACTAGACCCAATGACCATTCCTGTTGACCCCATAGGTCAACCTTTTGACCTAAAAAGTCAACTTTGATCAAAATGGTCAAACCAGACCCAATGACCAACCCTGTTGACCCCATATGTCACCCTTTTAACCTAAAAAGTCAACTTTGGTCAAAATGGTCAAAGCAGATCCAATGACCAATCCTGTTGACCCCATAGGTCAACCTTTTGACCTAAAAAGTCAATTTTGATCAAAATGGTCAAACCAGACCCAATGGACCAACACTGTTAACCCCATAGGTCACCCTTTTGACCTAAAAAAGTCAACTTTGGTCAATATGGTCAAACCAGAACCAATGACCAATCCTGTTGACCCCATAGGTCAACCTCATGACCTAAAAAGTCAATTTTAGTTAAAATGATCAATTTTTGATCAAAAAACCAATGACATGTTTAAAACCCATAATGACAAAAAAATTAATCAAATTAATTTCAAAAAATTATTTTGATTAATTAAATTGACTAATAATTTGATTTTCAATATTTTAATTAATCAAATGACATGATTAATTAAAATGAAAATTAAATTAAAGTCATAAAATGAAAAAAATTAATCAAATAATTGATTTCAAAATTATTTTGATTAATTAATTAGCTAATGAATTAATTTTTAAAATTTTAATTAATGACCTAATTAATTAAAATGAAAAATTAAATTCAAAAGCAATAAAGTCATAAAATCCACAAATTGATTAAAAATAATGGAATTAATCAAATAATTAATCCTAAAATTATTTTTAATTAATTAATTGACCAATAATTTAATTTTCATGTTTTAATTAATGACTTAATTAATTAAAGTGAAAATTCAATTGAAAAGTCATGAAAAGAGACAAAAATCAATTTTAATGACATGGATATTAATCAAATAATTAATTGGAATTATTTCCAATTAATTATTGATTAATAAAATAATTTTCAATATTTAAATAATGGCATAATTAATTAAATATGGAAATTAAAATGAAAAGGGCATAAAATAGAATTTTAACCCATGAAACCATGATTTTTAAAATTCCAAATCTCTTTATTACATCATAAATGACCTCATCCATGGATTATTCATGACTCATGGGACTTATTAAGTGTAGGTTAATACATTAAAATAACCTATAAACCATAGTTAAAGAAAATAATCATTAAAGAAAATGAGGTGTCATCCTCTCATGAAATTAAAATTTGAGGCGGCTCATCCTCATGAACTCACCAATGAAAATTAGACACCAATTAAACTCACATGGGCAACTTACTTAACCATGGTTATAACCAAATTTTAAGAATTTTGCATGAGAAAAATATGTGTCACCTTCTCATCCAAACCTTAAATGAGATGTTGGAAGGGGAAGGGCTCACTCTCATGACTCATCCTTCACCTCTTAGACCACCCAATGGAAGGGAGACAAGAAGCTAACCATCCCACACCTTGGTTAAGAGCCATCATGGCTAAGGCTTGCATGAGATGAGTAAGGGGCTAATGTGTCACCACCTCATGGAATGGTAAATGAGGTGTTGTAAGGAGAGGGTCTCAACTATTTGAGTCACCATGAACCTTCCACTTAGCCAATGGAATGGAAACAAAGAGGCTAAAATCCATCATGACCATATTTAAGCCAAAATTGCCATGAAATGTGCACTTTCTTAAGTGGCAAAATTCTCATGGAGGAAGAAGAGGTGAAGCTTGGTTTACATGGGGGAGGTTGTACTCTACAGCCCTAACTATACCATGGTCAAATCCAAGCCAACCAAGGTTAATCCATAGCCATTCATGGCTATAAATACCCCCCCTTGGCCAAAATATCCAAGAGGAGAAAAAAATTAGAAATACCTATAGGCTGCTCAAATCCTATGACTTCCAACATAAAAACTCTTCATAAGAGTCTTAGCAATCCATTAGGATCAAATCCAAGCCATAGATTGAGCCCAATCAAGCCAATTTGAGCAAAACTCAAAAACAGCCCAAACCAACCACTTCTTCAAAATTCTCCTTTAAGCCCGACTTCTGGATCAAATTGCTGCAGCAATAATCTTCCATTGGGGTCCTAGAAGACAACTACAAGGTCTGATCTAGCTTGATTTGCTTGTGGCAAAGGTATGCAATTATTTTTCACAAAATAATTCGTATTTTCGAAATATTATGGGTTATACTAGCCCAGAAATGTATCATCACTGTATAGATACATTCTACACGTTCAGATCTTTCCATAGGTTCAAAAATCACTTAATTTCGTTGAGAAATGAGTGAGATATTGACCCTAGAAGTTGGACGGTTTAGAAATTTTCTGAATTATCTGTATTAATCCAGTCGTCTGATCCCGTGTTTCAGAACAGACGGCCCAGATCAAACCGCGCCGTGTTTGGTGTTCGGATCCGCGCAGCGGATCTTCCCGCCCATCGATCGTACGAGGACACGTGGTAGCGCCTGCATTTTTCTGGGCTGGATTAATTCAGGGAAACCTTAAAAACTTCAAAAATTCATATCTTTTGATCGAGAGGTCATAAAAATAAAATAAAAATACCTCTGGAAAGCTATTGAAGAGGAGAAAATTATGAGACCAAAATCATAATTTTATTCTCAGTATTTAATTTTTAATTAATTAAATACTCTCTGGAGTATTTTAATTATTAAAAATTATTTACAAGTCAGAAAAATATGAAATTTTTAGGGAATTACCTTTAAGTCCTTAGGCACATCTTCAGATTTTTCTAAGGCTAGGACAGCTCTCTAGGATATGATTTCCTAATTTCCATTATATTTTGTAATTATTTTTAAAACTAATTATAAAATTTGGAAAATTTAAATGTAAAATGATTGAGAACATTAGGACAACAGACACAAATCCTAAAACAACAATTCCCATGTCATCAATACAATCTAAAAGACATTTTGAAATAAGGTTAAGATTTATTAATTTTAAAATTAATAATTCAAAACCTTCTCTTCACATATTTAATCTATCTCATCATGGATTAAGCAAGTGAAGAATCCAACTCATATCAAATAATAATTAGCTTTAAAAGACAACTTAAACCTAGCTAAACCATTAAACCTTAGGGTTTAATATAAAAATCAAACTCTTTAATTAAGTTTAAGGACATATTAAACTTAATTAACCAAAATAAAATCTTTAATTAAGTTTAAGGACATCTTAAACTTAATTAACCCATTAAACCTTACCTAAATTAGGTTTAATATAAATCAAATATTTAATTAAGTTTAAGGACATATTAAACTTAATTAACCCATTAAACCTTACCTAAATTAGGTTTAATATAAATCAAATCTTTAATTAAGTTTAAGGACATATTAAACTTAATTAACCAAAATAAAATCTTTAATTAAGTTTAAGGACATATTAAACTTAATTAACCCATTAAACCTTACCTAAATTAGGTTTAATATAAATCAAATCTTTAATTAAGTTTAAGGACATATTAAACTTAATTAACCCATTAAACCTTACCTAAATTAGGTTTAATATAAATCAAACTCTTTAATTAAGTTTAAGGACATATTAGACTTAATTAATCAAAATCAAAACTTAATTATAATTAAGTTTAAGGACATATTAGACTTAATTAATCAAAATCAAATCTTTTAATTAAGTTTAAAGACATATTAAACTTAATTAACCCATTAAACCTTACCTAAATTAGGTTTAATATAAATCAAACTCTTTAATTAAGTTTAAAGACATATTAGACTTAATTAATCAAAATCAAATCTTTTAATTAAGTTTAAAGACATATTAAACTTAATTAACCCATTAAACCTTACCTAAATTAGGTTTAATATAAATCAAACTCTTTAATTAAGTTTAAGGACATATTAAACTTAATTAACCAAAATAAAATCTTTAATTAAGTTTAAGGACATATTAGACTTAATTAATCAAAATCAAATCTTATAATTAAGTTTAAAGACATATTAAACTTAATTAACCCATTAAACCTTACCTAAATTAGGTTTAATATAAATCAAACTCTTTAATTAAGTTTAAAGACATATTAGACTTAATTAATCAAAATCAAATCTTTTAATTAAGTTTAAAGACATATTAAACTTAATTAACCCATTAAACCTTACCTAAATTAGGTTTAATATAAAAATCAAACTCTTTAATTAAGTTTAAGGACATATTAAAATTAATTAACCAAAATTAAACCTTTAATTAAGTTTAAGGACATATTAAACTTAATTAACCCATTAAACCTTAACTAAATTAGTTTTAATACAAATCGAATCTTTAATTAAGTTTAAGGACATATTAAACTTAATTAACCCATTAAACCTTACCTAAATTAGGTTTAATATAAATTAAATCTTTAATTAAGTTTAAAGACATATTAAACTTAATTAACCCACTAAACCTTACCTAAATTAGGTTTAATATAAATCAAATCTTTAATTAAGTTTTAGGACATATTAAACTTAATTAACCTCCTTTAACGTTAGGTTTAAGGCAAACATAAACCCTAATTAGGTCTAACCCATTAGACCTAATTAAACCATTAAACCTTAACTAACTAAGGTTTAATCGAGCCTAAACCCTAATTAGGTCTAACCCGTTAGACCTAATTAAACCATTAAACCTTAACTAACTAAGGTTTAATCAAGCACTGAAACCTTATTTAGGTCTAACCCATTGGACTGATTAAATTATTAAGTCTTAACTAAATTAGACTTAATCAAACTTAAACTCTAATTAAGTCTATCACATTAGACTTAATTAATTATTAAACCTTAACCAACTAAGGTTTAACCTAATCCAAACCTAACTTAAGTCTAACCCATATTAGACTTAAGTCAAACCAAACTTAGGTTCAACCTAACTTGAGCCTAACTTAAACTCGAGCCTTGGCGAAGTTCGACCCATACCGAACTTAAGTTGACCTTAAGTCTCGAGTTCAACCGACTTGAACCTAACTTAACCTAAACTCAAAACCTTAACTTAAGTTCGACCCATATTGAACTTAAGTCGACCATAAGTCTAGGTTCGACCGACTTGAACCTAACTTAACCTAAACTCGAAACTTAACTTAAGTTCAACCCATATTGAACTTAAGTCGATCTTAAGTCTAGATTCGACCTAACTTGAACTCGAGTTAACCTAAACCTTAGGTTCGACTTACATTGAATCTAACATAACCTAAACCTAACTTAAGTCTAACCTACATTAGACTTAAGTCAAATCATACTTAGGTTCAACCCGACATGAACCTAAGTCAAATCTAAACTTAAGTCTGATCTACATTATACTTAAGCCAAACCAAACTTAGGTTCAACCCGACATGAATCTAAGTTAAACCCAAAATAAACTTAACTTAGGTTCAACACAACATGAACCTAAGTTCAACTTTTAACTTAGGTTCAACACAACAAGAACCCAAGTTCAACCTATACTTAGGTTCGACCCCGACTTGAACTTAAGTCGAACATCGAACCTTAGGTTCAACTGACATGAACCTAAGTCTAACCTAAACCAACTTAAGTCTAGCCTATATTAGACTTAAGTCAAACCATACTTAGGTTCAACCTGACAAGAACCTAAGTCTAACTTAAACCTAACTTAAGTCTAACCCATATTAGACTTAAGTCAAACCACACTTAGGTTCAACCTGATATGAACCTAAGTCTAACTTAAACCTAACTTAAGTCTAACCCATATTAGACTTAAGTCAAACCATACTTAGGTTCAACCTGATATGAACCTAAGTCTAACTTAAACCTAACTTAAGTCTAATCCATATTAGACTTAAGTCAAACCATACTTAGGTTCGACCCGACATGAACCTAAGTCTAACCTAAACCAAATTAAGTCTAGCCATATTAGACTTAAGTCAAACCATACTTAGGTTCAACCTGACATGAACCTAAGTCTAACTTAAAGCTAACTTAAGTCTAACCCATATTAGACTTAAGTCACACCATACTTAGGTTCAACCTGATATGAACCCAAGTCTAACTTAACCTGACTTAAGTCTAATCCATATTAGACTTAAGTCAAACCATACTTAGGTTCAACCTGATATGAACCTAAGTCTAACCTAAACCAACTCACGTCTAGCCCATATTAGACTTAAGTCAAACCATACATAGGTTCAGCCTGACATGAACCTAAGTTTAATCTTAACCTAACTTAAGTCTAACCCATATTAGACTTAAGTCAAATCATACTTAGGTTTAACATGACATGAACCTAAGTCTAACCTAAAACTAACTTAAGTTCAACTCATATTGAAACCTTAGGTTCAACTGACAGTGAACCTAACTCAACTTAGCTTGACATAAACCTTAGGTTCAACATACATGAATCTAATCTTAACCTAACTTAAGTTCAACCTACATTGAACTTAAGTCCAAACCTAAACCTTAGGTTCAACTCAACTTGAACCTAAACCAAAACCTAACTTATGTTCAACCTACATTGAACTTAAATCCAAATCTAAACCTTAGGTTCAACTAACAATGAACCTAACTCTACTAAACTGAACATAAACTTTAGGTTCAACTCAAATTGAATCTAAATCGACATAAACCTTAGGTTCAACCCAAATTGAACCTAAATCGACATAAACCTTAGATTCAACTCAAATTGAACCTAAATAGACATAAATCTTAGGTTCAACCCAAATTAAACTTAAATCGACAAAATTGAACTCAAATCGACATAAAATCGACATTTTAAACCAAAATCGACATAATTAACGTAAATTTGACATTCCAAACAATTAATCGACATAATCGACATAAATTCAACATTTCAAACATAACTGACATAAAATCGACATTTTAAACTAAATCGACATAAATTTGACATTTTAAACAATTAATCAACATAATCAACATAAATTTGACATTTCAAAAATAAATCGACATAATCAACATAAATTTGACATTTTAAACATAAATCGACATAATCGACATAAATTTGACATTCCAAACAATTAATCGACATAATCGACATAATCGACATAAATTCGACATTTCAAACATAACTGACATAAAATCGACATTCTAAACCAAAATCTACATAATCGACATAAAATTGACATTCCAAACAATTAATCAACATAATCGACATAAATTCGACATTTCAAACATAACTGACATAAAATCGACATTTTAAACCAAAATCGACATAATCGACATAAATTTGACATTCCAAACAATTAATCGACATAATCGACATAAATTCGACATTTCAAACATAACTGACATAAAATCGACATTTTAAACCAAATTTAACAAACACCGACATTAAATGACATTAATCGACATTTCAAACCAAACTCAATGTATCTCGACATAAAATGACATAATTCTTAAAGTTCAACCTACATTAAACTTAACTCGACATAAAATTAAAAAGCGACAATCCAACCCAAATCAATATTCAAGACAAATACAACCCAAATCAACAGACACTTTGACCAGGTAATCTAAATATCTTGATATGACATTGTTTCTAACTTTATTTTCCTTGCAGGATGAAGACATGAAGTTTTGTTTAGATTTTCTTTGCATGTTATAGGGTGTGCTAACTATGTTTTGCAGGACGTCGACAACGGAACATTGACAACAAAACCAGGACTTTTAGGATAGTCATAAAACCTAAACTTTCTACAAACAACAAAATAAAAAAATGACATAACAACAAAAACAACTGAACTTTTAGGTTAGCCATGAAACCTGAAATAAAATGACAAAATTATTAACAATGACATCAACATGAGATCAACATACAACGACATTTCTATACCACAACAAAATGATGACATGACACTAAACCAAAACAAAATAAATGACAAAATGACATGACAAAATAAAATTGAGATGGCCACAAAACCAAAACTTAAAACAAAAGGAAATCATAAACAAAATAACAAAAATAAATAAATAATGATATCTTCTTGACATCATTGAAGGTATCTCATGACATAATAATGACATAGGAGATAAAATATCTCATGACAAATCAAGATATTAATCACGATATCTTATGAAATTATGACATCACATTAAGACATGACAAAATGACATGACACAACAAAACTAAAATTTAGGACAAAAGGGAATCATAAACAAAACAACAAAAATAAATAAATAATGATATCTTCTTGACATCATAGAAGGTATCTCATGACATAATAACGACATCTTCTTATAGGAGATAAAATATCTCATGACAAATCGAGATATTAATCACGACATCTTATGACATTATGACATCACATTAAGACATGACATAAAATGACATGACATTACGACATCACATTATGACATGACACGACATACAAACTACGACATCTCGACATATCACATGACATGAAACCAAAATAACAAAACAAAACATAACAAAGCAATGACATCCACCCAACATAAATAAAACATTCTGGTAGTATCGATTCTTTAGAAACGCACTGCTACAACAACACTTAACATTTTTTTGAGGATAAATGTTAACCTTAATCGGGAGTTTTCCTAGGCAGTATTAATTGCTCAGGATGTAATTAACTATAGGAGCTTGCTCCTATAGGAGATTAAAGAACTTAGGATAGGTATTTTACCTACAAGAACTCTCTGGTTACCCAAGATCTTCATATGATTTTCTCATACGAAAAACTTCAGTAATTACACAATCTGAAGACTTATTCTATGAGATTATCATTTAATCTTCTTTTCTCTCAATCAATATCATGATTAATCCTTCTTTTCTCCAAAGACTTCTGACAACAAGTCTAGGTAAGATAAGAATTAGGGTGATATATAGAGAAAGAGAGTGGCGACTCCTTGACATTGACATGATACAGGAATTGACGGCGACGACATGCAATCCATATACTTCATCGCCATCAAATAGTACTACACTCCTCACTAAGTGCGACGGTTTCATTATCGGTAAATTTTCTTTTTTTATTTAGAATATCTTTCATGAATTTTACATAGTTTGACATCTGTTCTAAAACTTCAACGAAAGGAATATTTATTGTTAATTTCTTCATAATTTCAAAGAATTTAGCAAACTGTTTATCTTTTTTATGTTGATTTAGTCGTTGAGGAAATGGTGGTGGAGGTTTTTCAACAGAAATTTTCATTGGTATTAAAGGATTTTCTAAGTTCGGATCTTGTTGATTCTTTTCCTTTTCGATTTTCACTTCCTAGTAAATAATTTCTTTACTTCCCCGGCAACGACGCTAAAAACTTGACCCACTTTTTAATGTTTACAAAAATAGCAACGACACCAAAAACTTGATCTCGCTTAATATATATATTTAATTTTATGATGGAATGTATAATGTGGATTCTACGCAAGTATACGTATCGTATCAAGTAATACAGGGCTCTAGTGGAGTCCTGGTTATCGATCCCACAAGGAAGTTTTAAAAGGTTTGTAACAGCTAAATTTAAATGATTTACTTACGAATATAGTATACGGAAATTAGAATACTTAACTAAAGCGATCTAAAGTAAACTAATGCTTTAAATAAAGTTGATTTAAAGATTTCAGAAAAAGTATCCTTCCCCTTATTTTTAGAAACTTAAGTGAATGATGAATTCAAATAGATTTTTTATTGTATTGTGACAAATAGGAGCATTCCTATTCTTTACCCTTTGGTCTAGGTGCGAAGAACATTGACTAGTCCTATGCTTGATTACCGAATCCGCGGCTAAGCTGAGAGGATACTTAGCTGCCACTTCGAGCTCCCACGTTCCCCTCACTCGAGGGCTAACATCTATACTTCAGCTCTCAAACAATAGGACCAAATTGAATATTTTAGTCTGTCACACTAAAATGTTCAATTCTACATCCAATAAATAATATTTCCCTATTTATTTGCACCCTCCTTCCAAGGCTTTTGACTTCCCTGAATATTGGATGTAATCTTTACTATAGTTGATAATTCAACATATTTTAACAATTCAATTGGCCAGATTGAAAGTAAATTAAGTTTTAAGTAAAAGATTATCACAATTTATTTTAATATATTAGGCACTTCTATTTAATTTCATCAATTCACATAATTTCATAAACAAGGAGAAAGACTAAGAAAACTACTCAGAATGCATGAGAATTAAACAAAGCATGGATTTCATTTAAAGTTAACAACAATAAACAAAGATACTTATCTCGATTTCCTCCCCAAGCAGACTCCTTGAAGTTCCTTTGACTTTTCCTTCTAGTACAACACACTTCTTAACTCACTACTTACACTTACTCACACTTAACTTCAACTTAGACTCAAAAGCACACTAATAGAATACTCTAAGGCTCCTAAAATAGACACACTACATACTAAAATTTGTCCTCTATTTATAGAGGTAGACAAAGGTCCAAGGGGTACTTAAACACCTCTTCAAAAAGCGTCCAGGTTCAATGTATCTGGCATTTTGAACGGTCTCGCCGTAGGTGAGAAACGACCTCGCCGTCAGCGGGGCTTCTAGAAGGTCTTCAAACCGCGCTATCTCGCTATCGGCGGGCTCGGACTCGCTGTCGGCGAGGTAGTTGCAAACCTTTAAGAAATTCTTTTAATAATCTCACCGTCGGGGGGCTCGATTTCGCCGTCGGCGACTTAGTTCATTTTGCATGTATTTCTTCCTTTTTGATCCAAATTTGCTCTATTTTACGCCTTTTTTCTTCCATCACTTATAAATCTTCGTTCCTGCAATAAAAAAAGAAAATACCTTTCTTTAAAGTGCAATTTCATAAAAAATAGGTATGAATTTCTTAACATATTTTTCTGTCATCACCCTCCCCCAAATTAAATTTTTCTGTCTAATCATAAAGGGTGAAAATAAAACATACTGTAAAATTAAATCATACCTTCGTGCTTTAGGTATTTCTCTTCTTGGAGTTCTGCAGGTTCTTTTCATCACTTAATTAACCTATACTGTTAATAACTTTCTACATATATATAACATCAAAGAATTTGCTGGGTAAAGAAATTTTGAAATAAGTACAAAATACTAACACAATTTCTTACTATATTTAATTATATCTATTAAAGTACTAAGCACAATTAGCACAACATCCACATACATTTCACTAATCCAGTTATAGAGTTACAACCACAGTTTGAAAATTTAAAGCTACACAAATTAACTTACACAACAAAGTTTAAATGTCTTACATAACATAATAATCAAAATACATAAACTTAACAACAATACTAAATTGAAGAAAATAAATTAAACACATAACATAAATATCTAATCATAAAGTCTAATCTTCAGCATCAAAATCCCAAACTA
Organism: Papilionanthe hookeriana x Papilionanthe teres; assembly: GCA_022702705.1. Lineage (NCBI taxonomy): Eukaryota > Viridiplantae > Streptophyta > Magnoliopsida > Asparagales > Orchidaceae > Papilionanthe > Papilionanthe hookeriana x Papilionanthe teres. Next base: position 50,681,016 of record CM040431.1, read on the forward strand.
TATCCTCACTCCTTGATCAACAGGTGGAGTAGGTTGGTAGTGAGTATAACGAGGGCACTCAGGAAAAATAACATCAACCTCTCCTCTCCTATAACGATTTTCTGCATCATAGTAGGCTATCTCAAATTCAGAATGCCTCTGGAGATATTCACTGTCACAATCATGCCTCCGCTCTAATTCTCCAATCCTTTGATTTGCTCCAACTTTTCATCAATTTTCTCAAAACTTTTTTGTTGCAGAGTCAGTTCATTCATCAAGTCATAAAGGGTAGGAGAACTATAGGTAGGAGGGTCAAAACTAGTAGAGGGAATATCCCTACTAGTTGAAGGTGCAGAGCTCCTAATTCCAGATCTCCATCCTTCGTGGGATTCATAGGTTTTTATATTAGCCTTGGTAATGGGTTTCATAGGTTCAACCCATTCCTCATCATCTTCTGGCTCTACTCTAGATAGCTGACATAGTGCATAAATCAGACCAGGATGTCGTAGTCCTCCTCCACATTCACTTTTTACAATGGCTAATATGTTTTTATAAATAATACTTCCCACATTTATACTTTTGTGGTTCTGAATATAAAAATTCAGAACTGCTCTATCTCTTGAAACTTCACTATGATGATAAGTGGGTAGAAAGGTAGAGCAAATAAAATAATGCCAAGCCTTAGAGGTTGCATTTAATATAGAAAAAGGGAAGTTTACCTGTTCACGCTGCTTAATTTTCCAAGTCCCTTTCCCATCAGTGAGAAAGTTAATCACCTCTTCCAGCGGTCCTTCCATTGTCCCAAATATATCGTATTCGCTGGTATGAAGATCTTGTACTTCGTAGAAAGAATTAATACGTGCAACATTAAAATCAACTAAAAATCCTCTAACCTTTATAGGTCCATCCTCTATTTGGGTCAAATTGGCATAAAACTCCTTTACGACTTCAACTGTTGCTCTGTTCGTCGTATAACAGAAAGTTTCCCATCTTCGCTCTTTAATCGTCTGTTCTACTTCTCCTCCCGGATTCTTGAAAACTTTATCCTGGATGCATTTTCTCTCCTTGATATTAAAGTTGTATCTTGAATGAGCTTTAGCATTCACAAATCTTATCTCGTCAAAATTTAGTCACCTCTTTTTTCATGGAGCCATTTCTCGATCTATCAAATTTACAAAAATTTCAACTAAACTCCAAAATAACACTAGAATGCTTCCAAAGGTGACTTAAAGTAATCTAAAATGAATTCCATGAATTTCTTCCAACTATTTTCTCCATATTTCAATTTTTCCAAAATTCCCAAATGTGGAAAAAATACATGGTGAAAATAAAAAAATTTTGCATGGGAGTGAAGCTCTTACCAAGGGAAAAGGAAATTCGGTGTCAAAATGTGTTGAAACTGCTTCAAATCCAAGATCTCTCAAGCCCTAGGTAGGTTTTTTTTCGAAGTTTTGAGAAAGGGGATGATGAATAGTGACGGTTGACCGGTCAAATAAAGGTATTTTTCGAGACCTCACCGTCAGCGGGCAAAATCTCACCATCGGTGGGCTAATTAATTTAAATAGGTTAAAGTCTCTGAAAAAAGTCACCATCGGCGGCGTCGATCTCGCTGTCGGCTGGCTTTTTCAAAAATTAAAATTTTTAATATTTTATATTTTTTTTAAATTCATTTTAAACCTCGTTAATGTCTGATCAATCGATTAGATATATTTTACTGTGATTAGATATTATTTTAACTCTAATAAATTCACACAACACAAAACATCACAAATTTTATATAAAATCTAAGTGTTTACAATATTCGTACACCATATTACTGACAAGGTATTTTCCCAACCTTAACACATAAAATTCAGCGTTGCAATCCAAACCACAATACTCAAAATGCTGAAAACAAACAAACAATGCATAATCTCATCTATACTGAGATCAAATATCAAAATCTAAAATATCAAAAGTGCAGATCACATAAATTTAAATTCAAACTGACACAACACATAAACAAATAAGAACGTCTTATACTCATCAGGATCAGTGATAAACTCATCTATTATATCACTGATAGAACCTAAATGAACGAATAGATTGTAGAAGGGTCTACAAGGAAATTCTTCAATCGAATCTTCTTCTATCCATCCTTTCTTTCTCATAAGTCGTATGAAACTAGCCTCAAGATGTCCAGAATGATCGAAGTGTTCCTTCATCTTTCAGTCAATATGATCAAATAAATCAAAGATGTTATTAATTGAAGTCATCAAGTTTTGTACCTCTTTTTCCAGTCCTTTGAGTTTCTGTAAGATAAGATCAGTTTTATCAGACAAGTGCCTGATTGAAAAAGAACTCTGAGATGTTTGATCCACAATAATGGCTCCACCGTTATCATCATCCAGTGTAGGAAACATATCAGTTGGATTTAAAGGTTTCTAAGGCAGAAGTACCTTCTCCCATGCTTCATATGAAACTTGATACCGACTGCATAGTGTAAAAATTGTAGAAGGATGTCCAAGCCCATAAATTGATCCATGAACAATCAGGCCTAAAGAAGACTTCACAATAATCAAACCAACATCAATAGGTAGTTCCACTTGAATACAATAATTCAAAATTGCACACTCCTTAGAAAATTTATAGTGGGTAATAGTTTTGAAGAAATAAAGAAGTGTCAGTGTTTAGAAACGGGATTTAGAAGTGATGCAGAAAAACTAACATACCCGTCTCCTCTTGTTTCCCAATCTTCCGCTTCATCAGTTAAATAACGATAGATCTCATTCATATTATTCCTTGTAGGGACAAAGTTGGAGTAGTGTGACCTCAAGAAAATATATTGAGAAATTCATACCAATTTCATATGAAATTACACTTTAAAGAAATGTATTTTCTGTGTTTTATTGTAGGAATGAAGATTTATAGGTGTTGAAAGCAAAAAGAGCAAGAAGGCACAAATCTGGAGCAAAAAGGACTAAAAATGATGAAAATTGAACTGTCCCGCCGACGGCGAGATTTAAGCCGCCGACGACGAGATTTTCCAGAAAGTTTTTAATATATTATAATAGAGCCCGCCAACAGCGAGCCTGAACAGTTAGCCTTGCTTCTAGAAGCCCGCCGACGGTGAGATTGAGCCCGCCGACGGTGAGACAGTTGATTCAAGCCAAATACGATGAATCTGGACGAGTTTTGAAGAGGTGCTTAAACAACCTTTGGAAATTTGACTCCTTCTATAAATAAGAGACGATTTTATTTATTAATGTGTGTCAGTTAGTGTCAAATTAGTGTTTCCTTTTGTAGTAAGAGTTAGTGTTTAGTGTCTTGGTGAGTTCTATGTGTGATGTACAAGAAGGAAGAGTCAAAGGAACTTGAGGAATCTGCTTGGGGAGAAGAATTAAGATAAGTATATTTGTTTATTGTTTTATAACTTTAAATGAAATCCAAAATCTGTGTTATTATTCCCATGCGTTCTGAGTAGTTTTCTTTGTCTTTCTCCTTGTTGTTGAGATTTTGTGAAATGAAGAATTAAAATGAGTTGTGCCTAATAATATTAAATAGAGATTGTGATAATCTTTTACTTAAATCTTAATTTACTTTCAATTTGGCCAATTGAATTGTTAACATATATTGAATTATCAACTATAGTAAAGATTATATGCAAGATTCAGTGAATTCAAAAGCCTTGGAAGGAGGGTGCAAATAAATAGGGAAATATTAATTATCGGGCGAAGAATTGAATATTTTAGTGTGACAGACTAAAATCTTTAATTCGGTCCTATTGTTTGGGAGCTGAAGTGTAGATGTTAGCCCTTAGGCGAGGGGAACGTGGGAGCTCTGAAGTGGCAACCAGTATCCTCCCAGCCTAGCCACAAATTCAGTAACCAAACATAGGATTAGTCAATGTTCTTTGCACCTGGACCAAAGGGTAAAGAATAGAAATGCTCTTATTTGGCACAATATAATTCTAAACTCATTTAATTATTTATTCACCTAATCCTCTTAACAAGGAGAGAGATACTTTTCTAAATTGACTTATATAATCTGTCTTTTAAGTATTAGTTTTAAGTTTAAGCGTTCTTCAATTTTCGTATATTATACTAAAATAGATTAGTAATCTGCTGTTACTAAAAATTAGTTTTTAAATCTCTAACTTCCCTGTGGGATCGATATCTAGGACTCCAATAAAGCCCTTTATTACTTGAGCGATATGTATACTTGCGTTGATTAAAGGGGAGGGAGTACAATTGCTATTTTACTTCGAAAAACATTTACAACTTTATTAAGCTTAACAATTATATACATCCTTCTAATTATTACCCTACTCTCCCTCGAGGCTGAATTCTTATATTTGCAGCCGGAGGTCATAGTGGCAAACAGGTGTATTCTCAATTGAATATAACTCATTAATTCTAGAAGGAGGGAAAGTTAGCCATCTGCCTCGCACATAGACAAATCCATTGTTGATTCCGTGTAGATTGGAATAGAATTATTTTACCACAGGGATGACTACTGCAGAAGTGTTATAGCACAATACTTCCCAACGTCATTACACAATCATCTCCTCAATAGGTGTTGTCGAATTTTCCACTCCTCTATTCACGAATCCTCGTTCCTTGATCAATTTCTTTTTCATCATTACCTTATTGAAGATTCGCTAGGCCTCAAAACTGATAAATTTTCTTCGATTGAACACTCGAGATCTAGGGATTTCAAGGTGATTGGATGCCATAATGATGATTTTTGGTAGAGTTTCAAATCATTTTTAGGAAGTGGATAGTTTAAAATTTGAGTTCTAGGAGTTTATAAAGAGTTAAAACATTTAGAATCGCCAGAAACCGTCAAAATAACTCCCTAAACCGTCCATTCACCGATCTCGCCGTCGGTGGCAACGATCTCGCTGTCGGTGGGATTCTTAAATAAAATATAAACTGAATTTGGTGGGCAGAACTCGCAGTCGGCGGGATCGTTATCGCCGTCGGCGGCCAAGGCAAAATTTGCCCAGTTTTGCTCTGGTCCGAATTCTTTCCAAATTTATCTATGTATCCAATATCTTGATGATTATAAGGGTAAATTTGAGTAGTAGAATTACAAACTAATAATAAATTAAACAGATATAAAATCATTGCATAAAGATAAAGATAACTATGGGCTGCCTCCCATAAAGCGCTTGGTTTAACGTCGTCAGCCCGACCTATTCAGGGTGTTAATCAGGTTGACTGAGCATTAAAACCTCTTTAAAATTTAATCTTTTACCCTCAAAATATGGTTTTAATCTATGTCCATTTACTTTAAATCTGTTTCCAGTCTTTGGATCTTCAATTTCAATAGCTCCGTATGTAAATATCTGAGTTATAGTGAAAGGTCCTAACCATCGAGATTTCAATTTCCTAGGAAATAATTGCAGTACAATAATACTTTTTGTCCTGGTTCAAAATTCTTTTGGTTAATCTTCCGATCATGCCATAGCTTCATTTTCTCTTTATAAATTCTATCATTATTATAGGATTCATTCCTTAATTCTTCTAATTCATTCATCTGCAACAATCTCTTCTCACCGACATCTTTCAAATTATAATTAAATTCTTTAATCACCCGATATGCTTTATGCTCTAATTCAACTAGTAAATGACAAGTCTTTCCATAAATAAGTACGTAAGGAGTCATTCTAATCGGGGTTTTATAAGCGAGTTTTGTATGCCCATAATGCGGTTGTCTAGTCTTGTGGACCAATCTAATCTACTTAGGGTTTACGGTCTTTTCTAAAATTCATTTAATTTCTCGATTAGAAACTTCGGCTAATCCACTGGTACGTGGATGATAAGCGATCGATATTTTATGAATAATATTAAATTTTTACGCAATTTATAAATATATTTATTCCTAAAATGGGATCCTCCGCCAGTGATAATCACTCTCGACATTCCGTATCTTGTGAAAATATTTTTCATTAAAAATTTTGAAACACTCTTAGCATCACAACGAGGTAAGGAATGTGCTTCAATCCATTTAGAAACATAATCAATAGCAACTAACATATATGAGTTTCCAAATGAAGGAATAAATGGTCCCATGAAATCTAATCCCCAAACATCAAAAATTCCAACTTCTAATATAAAATTCAGAGACATTTTATTTCTTCTAGATATATTACCTACTATTTGAAATTTATCATAAGTTTTGATATATCTATAAATATCTCTAAATAGAGTAGGCCAATAAAATCCAGATTGTAAAATTTTATATGCAGTTTTATCAGTCCGGAAATGTCCTCCAAACTTAGAATCATGACATTTTTGAATAATCTATTCAGTTTCTTCGTAAGGCACACATCTTCTAATAATTAGATCCTTACATTGCTTATATAAATATGGTTCATCCCAAAAATACGTTTTAGCATCATGAATGAATTTTTTCTGTTGTTGCAGAGTTAGCATGGGTGGTAAAATATCACTTACAATATAATTAACTATATCAGCATACCAAGGTATTTTCCACTCATTTATTATATAAAGTTGTTTGTCAAGGAAACTGTCTATAATTTCATTATCAGTGTCAGATAATTCGCAATATTCTAATCTTGACAAATGATCTGCAATTTGATCATCAATTCCCTTTCTATTAATTACTTCAAAATCAAATTCTTGTATCAGTAATATCCATCTGATTAATCTTGGTTTGATATCCTTCTTTTGCATTAAATATTTAATAGCTGAGTGATCAGCATGCACAATACATTTAGTTCCAATTAAATAAGATCTAAATTTATCAAAAGCATATACAATTGCTAATAATTCTTTTTCTGTAACTGTATAATTAATTTCAGCATTATTAATAGCTTTATTAGTATAGTATATGACTTTAAAAATTTTATCGTATTTTTGTCCAAGAATAGCTCCATTTGCATAATCACTAGCATCGCATATAAGTTCAAATGGTTTCTCCCAATCAGGTGAAACTATTATAGGTTTTGTGATTAATTTATCTTTTAATAATTCAAAAGCATTTAAGCATTCTTTAGTGAATTCAAATTTCTTGTCCTTTTCTAAAAGTTAGCATAGAGGTTTGGTAATTTTTGAAAAATCTTTTATGTAGCGTCTGTAAAATCCAGCATGTCCAAGAAAACTTCTTACCCTTCTCACTATAGTAGAAGGTGGTAATTTAGTTATAACTTGAATTTTTGCTGGGTCTACTTCCATGCCATTTTCTGAAATTTTATGTCCTAATACAATTCCTCCTGCAACCATAAATTGACATTTCTCCCAATTTAAAACTAAATTAGTTTTTTCACATAGCTCCAATACTTTTTCAAGATGATCCAAGCATGCGTCAAATGATGTTCCAAATACAGAGAAATCGTCCATAAATACTTCTATTCCATCATCAATTAACTTACTAAATATAGACATCATACATCTCTGGAATGTTGCAGGTGCATTACATAGTCCAAAAGGCATCCTTCGAAACAAATGTTCCATAAGGACTAGTAAATGTAGTTTTTTCTTGATCCTCAGGAGCAATAGGAATTTGATGGTAGCCAGTATATCCGTCTAAAAAACAAAAGTATTTGTGCCCATCAAGTCTATCCAACATTTGGTCTAGGAATGGTAAAGGGAAGTGATCTTTCTGGTGGTCGCATTTAATTTTCTATAATCAATACATATACGTCATCCAGGTAACTTGTCTGATAGGTATTAAATCATTATTTTCATTAGCTTCAACAGTCACTCCTCCTTTCTTAGGAACACAATGAATTGGGCTTATCCAAGCACTGTCCGAAATAGGATATATAATACCATTGTCTAACCATTTTAATATTTCTTTCTTGACTAAATCTTTCATTATCGGGTTCAATCTCCTTTGGGGATCAACTCTTGGTTTATATTCATTATCCAAAATAATTCTGTGCATACAGATTGAAGGACTAATTCCTTTAATATCTACTAAGGTCCAACCAAAAACTTTCTTATACTTTTTTAGTGTATCCAGAAGTTTTTGCTCTTGTAATTCATTTAACTCTGTCGATATAATGACCGGTAAAGTTAAAGAATTTCTCAAAAATGCATACTTCAAATGAGTAGGTAAAACTTTTAACTCAAGTTCAGGAGGTTTCATAATCGACGAAACTATATTCTTTTCAGCATTTTTCGTAATATCCAACATCTCAAATCTTTCTTGTATATAATCTAATTCTTCATTTTCCGCTTCTTCAAATAATTCTGTATTTTTAATTTCTTGTTTTTCTTCAAAGTATTCTTTAAAATGTTTATTTCACAGATGTTCACGAATTTCCATTCGAAAACATTCATCATCTTTTTCAATAGCAGTATATTTCATTATTTTGCTATGTTGAAAGTTACTTCTTGATCGTTTACTCTCATAGTTAATTCTCCTTTTTGAGCATATATCATAGCTCTTCCAGTAGCTAGGAATGGTCTTCCTAAAATTATGGGTATTTCTTTATCTTCTTCCATATCTAAAACAATAAAATCCATAGGAAAGATAAATTTATCCACTTTTACTAACACATCTTCAATAACTCCTTTTGGATAAGTCATAGAACGATCATCTAACTGAAGAGTTACTGAAGTAGGTGATTGTCGGCATATTTTTAGGTTATGTGTTTTATTTTGAAAAGGGGGGTCGCCTACAGAAATTGTCGGCGAATTTTAATTTAATTTAAATAAATAATTTGAAAAGTAGTATTTGATTTTGAAAATAATTTTAAATTTGAAAATTTTAAGATATGAAATCAAACCGATCTCACATCCACGAATAGTTTATATAAACGAGCGCCGCACCACATGACCGTGTATCTATCCCGAAAAATAGACACACTTGCTTGATAATGGGGCTCGATTAGATAAACTAGAAAGGTTTGTGACATCCGTTTGATCTGCGAACCAATTTTATAAGCCGACAAATTCCCCTGCTTAATATAAATGAATTAAGCAGGGTTTATATTACCTGGGTTCTTTAAAATTCCCTATAAGGGCAAGCCCCTATAGTTAATTACATCTTAAGTGACGGGAATCACCTAAGAAAACTCTCGATAATAACCAATAATTCGCTCTCAAGAATTTCAAAGTTTAAGGTTTTCAAAGGATTGAATTTTTGAATCTCGATAGGGAATGGATCAAGTTGGGAACATTTTATTTTGGGAATTGAAAGGAAGAAAAGTAGGAGAAATTACGGATTTGAAGCGGACTTCGGTAATTTCCCGACTATCCTATTGTTTGGCTTGGATTTAGGAAAGTCCTAATGTTTATTTAATGTTTTGATCTTGCCAATTTTAATTAATTATGGCTTATATTAGTATGATAAAATCATACAAATAGCCTTGAAGATGTGAGGGTTTATGTCGTATCGGACGACTACCTCGGAATCCTAAAACCGGTTAGGGCTTAATTTGTCATGCAAATGCACTAACGAAGAGTTGAGGATTTATGTTGCACTAGGCAAACTACCTCGAAGTCCTATGGCTTTGTTGTTTAATTCTAGGAAAGTTTTGTTGAAGTAGATTCAAATTTTGCGCGACGACGATGGCCGTGCTTGCCCACCATGCTCCGAGCTCCTTGTTGTTGCGAGAGGTTTAGTTTTAGAAATCATAAATCGGGAGATGAGAAAAGTGTTTTGGTTTAGAGAAGTCTTAATTTCCAAGTGTTTTTTTTTGTGTTTTAATTAAAACAAATCTTAAAGTTGATTATAACAACACCGGTTAAGATCCACTCGGTTCCATCCTTCCGGCATCATTATTTTTATCGGATTCACTTAGTCCGGATGAATTTGCTAAACTCAATCGAATGAGTTCCACACTTTCATTTAGACCGTGGGAAATCCCGTTAGCAACACGTAGGTTACATCATCCGAGGTATTCCCGATCATCCAACGGGACGTTTTAATTTAATTGTAGTTGTAGTTTTGTGTTACGTTTGTGATTAAATTTTGAGTTGTCTTATATTTTGAAATGTTGTGGAGGTGAATTTTATCTTGTAGTGTCTTTTAATTTAGTTATGGGTTTCGAGTTTTGGTTTCAGTCCTAAAGGTGTAGGTTTTCATGCAACTGTTGTTTATCATGCAAGAAAAATAAGTGCGATGCGATTAAATAAATTGCAATAAAATAAATTGCAATAAAATAAAAGCGTACACTGGAGGGTCTTCCCGTCATCCAAGCTGCACTTAAAATACAATTTAGAGCATTTAAGCATTCATAGCAATTTCCTAGGTAAAGCTAAGGGATGGGTTATGGTTTTCTACCAAGTTCCTAATCCATATAGCTAGTCATTTCCTATGACGTCTAGGTTCCTTGTGTTTTTAGTTTGAGGACGATTTTCTTCATCAAAGAATAACTAAGTTCAATTGTTCTTATAAATATCCTATCATATTGAGGAAGTGCTTAGGAAGGATCCTAAACATCTTTTCGATATTTCAGGATTATTTTAAGTCCAAGAGAATTTAATTATGTAAATGAATCGATCGTCCGAGGTTTTCAAATTTTGTTAACTTGCTCAGTGAACTAGGACATTTGAATGTCCTATAAGTGAAGTAACATTTCATTTAATATTCTGTTTAGGAGTTATGATAGTAAAAGCTCCTAAGGGTAAATTGGTGTTCAAATGGTTTGTGATTCAAATTTAAGTTCAAATTAATGATTTAAGTTTGGAATAGTGTTCAAGTTATTTTAGATTTATTTTTGAGTTCTTTATGTCTTAGGTGATGTTATTTAATTCAACTTAATTCAATTTAATTTAATTTAATTTAATTTAATTCAATTTAATTCAATTTAGTTTGATTTGATTTAATTTAATTCAATTTAGTTTGATTTGATTTAATTTTTAATTTAATTTAATTTAATTTAATTTAATTTAATTTAATTTAATTTATTTAATTTAATTTAATTTATTTATTTAATTTTATTTAATTTAATTTAATTTAATTTTATTTATTTAATTTAATTTATTTAATTCATTTAATTTAATTTAATTTTATTTATTTAATTTAATTTAATTTAATTTAATTTAATTCAACTTTTAATCTTAATTTAATTTAATTTAATTTTAATTTAATTTACTTAATTTAATTTAATTTTTAATTTAATTTAATTTAATTTTAATTGAAATTTTTGAAAGAGTTTAATGATTTAATTTTAGTTTAATGATTAAGTCTTTTAATATTTTAAATTTGAGTTATCATTTTAATTAAGAGTTGAATATTAATGAGATGATTAATTTAGGGATTTTTAAATTAAGGAATAAATCTCTCCCTAATAATATCCCTATTTTAATAATTCCAATTTTATTATTCTTCCAAATTTAATCAATTATTTAATTAAAGTTTAATCATTTTAAATTGCTTAATGGGTTTCTACTCTTTAATTATTTAAATTTCAATCATCCAAATTAGATTAGGATCAAATATTTTACTTGTTAATTTTTTTATTAAACCTAAAGTTTTAATTAAGGGTTAAAATTTTAATTACCATTTTACCCTTTAAGCTTAATAATTTCATAACTCACTAAATTGAACTCAAATGAACTTGAAATTTTTATGTGACTTCACTTATGTGTCAATAAAGACATGAGAGGAGAAAATGTGATTTTTCTGTATTTAATTTATTTATATAATTATTTTTAGTAGAAAATAGAGATTTCCAAGGAAAATTCAATAACATGACCAAGGGAAAGTTTCTGTCCTTAAGAAAATTAGGGGACATTCCTAATGACCAGAGGACCACTTGGACTAATTTTGGTGATTTTTTGAATTATATTATTTTTATTAGAATTATTTTAAGTTCTGGAGTATTAATTAATTTAAAAATAAAATACATGTTGAAAAATGAATTTTATATTTTTCAAAAATCTCTCTGATATCAAGGAAACTAGAGAAGCAAATTTTGCAATTTTCTGATTTTTCTATGATTTATTACAATTATTTTAGTGAAAATGCTAGAAAATACATTTTTAATTTTAAAATTACCCTAGAGCTTTAAAATTTAATATCTTACTAAATAGACCTAGGAAAAATATGGGATTTGTTCCTAAGTGATTAAAATTCAAAATGTGACATTTTGGTGAATTTTATTATTTTTGTGATTTTTATTATTTTTTAATTATTTAAAAAATATTAAAATAATATTAAAAATCAACTTTTTTAGAAAATTGAAATTTTAATTTTCTTAAACTCCCCTGATATCGAGAGACTCAAAACCAATTTGGTGAATTTTTGAAAGATATTTTGAAAGTTATGAATTTTTAAAGTTTAAAATGACTAAGTGGCTTAATCAACCCAATTAGTGGGGCTAACCAAGTCCAATTGACCTCAAATTTTTATGGTGGGTTCCTCTGATCCTAAAGGTCAGTGGAGAATTGATTTCAAGTCAATTTGATGTATGGTTAGCTCTAATTAATTAGAGACCTATTTTGGGTGTTTAAGCCAATTAGGGTTGTCTAAAATGAGCTAACTTCAAAACCTATTTTTCCTAGGGTTCTCTCGGTCATAAGGAACATCACCAAATTTTCCTAGAATTTATTACACAACATGCTATTTATTGGAATTAAAATACTCAAAACGAGTGACATGAATTTGAAAAATCAATAACTCTTCATAGGGATGGCCTCCGACTTTGGAAAATTCGGGGAATGTTCCCAAATTCGGAGGCTTCAAAGCCCTATGGTCTCATGCCATGGTGAATTGTATGAATGCATGGAGAATTAAATGTATGCAGAGAGTAAATAAATTACTAAAAATAAAATACTTGATGAAATTAAATGATTTCTTTTCCACATTATTCTCCTCTGTTCACTGAGCAAGAGGGTATTTTTCTTTTATTTTTACGATTTTCCTACACAAAGTTATGAATTTTCCAAGTTTAGGGAATTAAATAAATAGAAAAATACCCTATTTTTCTATTTATCCACGCGGCGCCAGCGCATCCTCGGCGTCTCCGAACTCACACGCGTCGCGCTCCCATTCGACGCCGCCATCCGAGTCGGCGGCCCGGGCCCCGCGGTTCTCGTACCGTCTCCCGGTCCGACGCCATCTGAGCCGTCCGTCCGCGCGTGTATTAAATGGACGGCATCCGTTCATCGTCCCCGAGCGTCCTCACCCGAGAGCCGTCCACACTAAATCCCTAAGATCTCACTCGATACTCAACGGATTTTTATGTTCTTATGCTCTATGGATTCGTCTCGAAGAGACGAACACATCTATACGGTTATCATGCATTGAAATTAAGGCATTTGAAATGGAGAATCTCCGAAGCTCGGGATGAAGAATTAGTTCATACCTTTGCTCGGAGAAGTGTGGCTTCGATCCGAGAGTTGTTGCACCTTCGATTGGATCCCGTGCAAGCTCCGGATGAAGTCTCCTGGTCCGGTGAATTGTCTCAGATGTGATTTCGACCAAGCCCGATCACAAAGCTTGGAGAGCTGGAGCAAGCCGGGTGGCTCGGAGATGGGGCTTTTGCTCGGTGGACACCTTCCCTTGGTCCGGTGAAGGTGTAGAACCAATCAATTTGGGGATTGGCTCACTGTGGAGAAGTGTCCTGGTTTTGGGTGGAATTTCAACTCTGAAATTGAGCTCACAGAGAAGAAATGGCAGGGGGATCTCATTGGGGATCAAGTGCTCTGTGTATGGGGAGGAGTCTGGAACAATTTTGGCAGAGTTTCCTTAAGGTTTTGTTTTCAGCTCTACTCATGGACGAGAGGGGTGGAGTTTAAATAGGAGAGGGTGGAGGGCCTCCCAGGGGAAGTTGGGGCTTGGGATCAGCTGCTCTGGTGAGGAGAAGAACAGCCATGGTGACCACTAGGCATGGGGCGGCTCGACGAGGGAGAATTTCAATGTTGGCTCACATGTGAGTTCTCGACCATGGTGTTTTCCGGCGGCTCGGTGGCCGGCCGGCCGTGCATCGGTCACCATCTTGGTCGGGGAGGTCGTGGCTGGAGCTTAGTGCAATCAATTAGCATTGGCCATGTGTAAAGGGTTTGATTTAGATGGAATGGGGGCATGGCTAAATTTGGACCTAAATGGGTCAACCCCCCCATTTGGAGCTAGGTGCACCACCCAAGGCCTGGTTTTGGCTGAGGGAAAAGTGATTTGGCTCGGCATAATCGAGTAGGGTCAAGTCACCATCCAAGCACGATTAGGCATAAGCATGGTTAAGGGGAATCATGGGAGTGGTTAATCACCTTTAGGAATTAAGGAAAGAGTCTCCTCCTTTTGCCCAAAATGGCATGGTGACATGTAAAGAGGCTCTCATGGCTTGCATATGGCTTGTGCATGGCTCCATGGCTCCATTTGGCTTGGGAAAAGGTTGGGTCAATTTCATAAAAATGGGTTTTAAGAATTTTGGATATTTTGGTGAAAATTTGCATGAAGCTTGATTTGGAATGGTTTAATTGATGATTTTGAAACTTAGGGGTGATTTTGATTAAATGGATGATGAAAGGAAGTGTCATGTGGGCTTTGGATGAATTTGGGCTTTTGAATTTGAAGGGAGTGGGCTTTTAGGAAAGTTTAAGGGAAATGGGCTTTTTTATTTTAGGATGGGCATTTGGGTAAAGATTTTGTGAAAGGCCTTGTCAAATAAATGTCATAATTGGTTTATGGATGTTCTATGAAGGGCTTGGAGTCAATTTGGTGTGATTTGGAGTTGAATTGGTTTGAATTTGGGTTTATTTGGTAAGTGGGCCTATATGGGTCCAAATGGGCCAAATTGGGCCAATGTTGGGCTAGGGTTGAAATTGATGTAAAATTAATGTTGAGAAATATTTATGGGAGTGTTTCAAAGAGGTTTTGACTTTGGTTGGGTTTTGATTTTGGAGTTTGGGCTTATTTGGGTTAGGTTTGGGTTTAGGTCAAAAATGGGCCTTTTAGCTTTGGGTTGAATTTGAGTGGGATTTGGGTCTAATTTTTGGGCAAATCATGTTAGTGTTTTGTTTATGGGGATGTTAAGGAAGGTTTAGAAAAGATTTGGGGTTAATTGGAGTTGAATTGGGTGAGTTTGGGCTAAGTTTGGGTCATGGGTCCAAATTGGGCTTTAAGGCCAAAAGTGAAATTGGATCCAAATTTCAATCAAATTGGGCTTGGATTTGGTCTAGATTGGTGTTGGGGATGTTGAATTGAAGTTTAGAATTGAATTAGACCAGAATTTAGGTCAATTGGGTAGGTTAGGTTTGACATTGGGTTTACTTTGGGTTAAAATGGGTCAAATTGGGGGTTTTGATAAAAGTGGGGTAAATTGACAAAATTGGCCCATGGTGTAGTTGAACAAAATGAAATTGGGAATATTTGGGATTTTCTGGAATTTTCTGGGAATTTTCTGAATTTTTGGATTTTTTGGCTAAGAGGGGTATTTTGGGTATTTGGAGGGTATTGGGAGGTATTTTTGGAATTTTTGATATTTTTGGGTATGGATGATCAATTTGAGTGATGTGGAAATGTTTGGGAATGATTTTGGAGAATTTTGGGTGATTTGGAAATTTTTGAGAAATTTGGGCTATTCAGGGCTTTGGGTAGGTTAGCGGGTGTAGGGTCCCGGGGGTCAAAAATTGAAAATTTGGAAAATTGAAGATTGGGTGGATGTAAGTGGAATAAAATCATTTTGGTTGAGCCATGAAGCCATATCAAGCCCACATGAGCCATGAAGGGACTCATTTGAGGCATTCACTAATGTTGTTCCTAACCCTCTTAGCGAGGGCTTAGGGGTTAAGGACCATCCATGTGAATCACCTACATGAGTCGGGAGGTCCGATCGGGTATGGGTGTGTTTTTAGGAAGTGTGTGAAAGTGTAGTGTGTAGGTGTAGTGTGTGTGCAAGTCGACCCTTCACCGGACCAGGCCACCTGGAGCGGTCCTAAGGCCAAAGAGTCCCATAGGAACTCATCCTTTAAACTTCTACATTTGATTTCAACCCTCTAGGTGATTAGGGGTCTATAGTCGAGTTTGTAGAGTTTGCAGGGAGTTTAGAAATAGTTTGAATTTCTAAAAGGTGGGTCCCGATTCTAATCCTCTAAGATAGTCGAAAGGAAAAGCCTAAGGCTAGATCCTAAGTATCTAAAGAGAAGACCTCATAAAAAATGAGGTCAACAAATGGACTCCCAATAGGTGTGGTGAGTCGACGGAGCACACCGCGCGTATTGGTGTTGACCGAAGCGATCAACAAAACCAACACGGATGTCCAAGTAACAAACTTAGGACGAAGTAGAAGAGCTTCTGCTGGGGAGTATCAAGTATATCTCCGGAACTGGAGATTCTTGAACTCTCGCTGGGGAAAGGAAAAGGAGGTGAATCCCAAATCACATGATTTGGGAGAATTTCGATTTAGATTTTATTTTGTTTAAGTTTTAATGTGTGAGCTCAAATTTTAGTTTGAGTTTTAATTTAGGTTGAAGTTTGTCAAGATTAATTTGAAGGGATTTGATTTGAAATGAAAATTGGAATTTTGAGGTTTTAGATGTAACATCTTCAACCTCGAAAGAAAATTGAATTGACCAGATTGAATTATTGCAATGAGGAGAGATCTCAGGGCAATGCGGTATTGGATGTAAAATTCTTAACCTCAAGAATTTGAATTTGATTTGATGTATTTCATTGCGATAGGGAAAAGATCCTAAAGCAATGCAGTCTCGGATGTAAAATCCTCGACCCAAAGGTTTGAATTTGATGTATTTCGAGTGCAATAGGGAAAGAATCCTAAAGCGAGTGCGATCTTGGATGTAAAATCCTCGACCCAAAAGTTTGAATTTGATGTATTTCGGTGCAATAGGAAAGAATCCTAAAGCGAGTGCGGTCTTGGATGTAAAATCCTCGACCCAAAAAATTTGAATTTGTTGTATTTCAGTGCAATAGGGAAAGGATCCTAAAGCAGTGCGGTATCGGATGTAAAATCCTCGACCTCAAAAAGTTGATTTTGATGTATTTCAGTGCAATAGGGAAAGAATCCTAAAGCAGTGCAGTATCGGATGTAAAATCCTCAACCTCAAAAAGTTTGAATTTGATGTATTTCAGTGCAATAGGAAGAGAATCCTAAAGCAGTGCAGTCTTGGATATAAAATCCTCAACCCCAAAAGTTTGATTTTGATGTATTTCAGTGCAATAGGAAGAGAATCCTAAAGCGAGTGCGGTCTTGGATATAAAATCCTCGACCCAAAAGTTTGAATTTGATGTATTTCGGTGCGATAGGGAAAGAATCCTAAAGCGAATGCGATCTTGGATGTAAAATCCTCGACCCAAAAATTTGAATTTGATGTATTTCGGTGCAATAAGGAAAGAATCCTAAAGCGAGTGCAGTCTTGGATGCAAAATCCTCGACCCAAAAGTTTGGATTTGATGTATTTCAGGTGCAATAGGGAAAGAATCCTAAAGCGAGTGCGGTCTTGGATGTAAAATCCTCGACCCAAAAGTTTGAATTTGATGTATTTCGGTGCAATAGGGAAAGAATCCTAAAGCGATACGGTCTTGGATGTAAAATCTTCGACCCAAAAGTTTGAATTTGATGTATTTCAGTGCAATAGGGAAAGAATCCTAAAGCAGTGCAGTCTTGGATGTAAAATCCTCGACCTCAAAAAGTTGATTTTGATGTAGGTTTGATGTGAGATCTGGAAAGATCAAATTTGAGATTTGAAATTTGACTGAGATTTGGCTTAAGATCTGGAAGATCGAATTTGAGATTTGATAGAGATTTGGAATCTGGAAAGATTGAATTTGAATTTGATTGAGATTTGGAATCTGGAAAGATTGAACTTGAATTTTGGAAGAATGAGTTTGAACTCGGTTGAAATTTGATTTAAGATTTGATTTGAAATTTGGAAGATCAAATTTGAAGTTTGATCGAGATTGGATTCGAAATTTGATTGAGAATTTGATTTGAGATTTGATTTAACATTTATGTTGATTTCGTTTATCTTTTAATGATCCAAATTTTATTTTATCGTTTATTTAATGTTCATGTAAATTTGGTGTTCTTCATTTTTAGATATTTTTTTTAGAAAGTTTTCTTTTATCTTTTTTTTTTTATTCCTTTTCTGTTCTTTGTTCGAAGTTCATTTAACTTTAATGGCGTTTCCCAATCAATTTGCACAAAAGAGGTGAAGGCCAAAAATGTGACATGGTCACTTTCATTCCAATCATGTAGAAGATACATCATACATCTTGATCCGGAATATATTTCATACAATCCATGTAAACTCAAAACGGATCGTGTATGATCTTTGTCGATCCATCCAAAGAAGCATCCGTCAAAAATCCATGTACGAATAGTGGGGTACATGGTCGATAACATCACCTTCCAAGCCATCCTTGGCAAGGATGCCGTATAGATGTACATTGGAGGTGTGATATTTTCCATGTAACTCACGGCTCGTAAGGCCGGAGGCTCTCTAGCTCCGGGTCCAGTCGGAAATGGTAAGATGTCTTCCCGTCGTCCATTCTCACGAAAGTAACCGAGATCCGCTTCACCGGTACTCCCGGTATGCAATGCTTAGCGATATCCGCTCCGTTGCCCTTCGGTATCATGACGGAACCTACCGGTAAAGGTATCTTTGCGGCCCTCGGAACTCACTCGGACCCTGCTATCCGGAGGTCGGATCCGAACATGATGTTACACTCGCTCAAGAAAGAGACCGTGCGAAAGGTCCGACAAAGTCGTGGTGATCTATGTGTGGGGGTATGCGGTCACCTCGTTTGTAGATGTTGATAATGCGGCTATTGGATATGCAATCCGCTGGCGGTACCCTCCATGTTATCAATCTCTTTACCATTCTCTTGATGACCGATGGCATCGGATCCACTTGCCCATGACGGAGTATTCCCGGTGGGTTTCCCTTTCGTCTTCCGCAAAGTTGTAACGAGCATCCACATTGTATTGTGATTCTTCCTTTCCCCGGCATCCATCTCCAGGGTTCCGAGTATGTGTTTTCCTCAGGCGGCTCGCTCGGCCCATTCTTTTCAAATCCCGGATGCAATCCACGATTCTGTCGTCGTTCATACTCTAAGAATACGTCCGTATGTAGCTCGAGGCCCTCTAGTATATTGATTCTTCGCCTTTAATTCTCTCGAAGTATTCAAAGGTTTTCTTTTCAACATTCCGCATTCTTTCCGGCTCGTATTCCGGAATGATCTGCGGATGGCGAGGCCTCGGTGACGTATTGTGGGATATATGGTTCAATCCCTTCACGTTCTCACGCATACCTCGGCTCCTCGGGGATGATGTCCGTCGGGACGTCCCCGGGGTTGCTTCCGCAACAAGGTCATGCATTGCGGTGGTTCTATCCGGTGGCATGGTAGCCTTCTTTCTTCGATTTTCCGAAGATTTCCACAGTTCTTTCTCGTCATCCTAGGAGCTGGCCTCCTTTCTTCGAGTTCTCGGTGAACCGGTGTCCTTAAAGTGTATGCACCGACATTAGCAATTGTCTCGTCGCGCCGGTCCGCGGCTAGTTTTGTTAACATCTTACGGATACGGCGATTCTTATTTCTTCGTTGCGTTCGTCGTGAGAGTAGCTCTTCGAACTTCTTGAATCTCTCGTAGGCGCGGCACCGACAAGCTCGCCCTCCGCCGTAGCGACTACGGACTTCATTTTCTTATCTTCTTCAATATTTGTCTTTCTTTTCTTGTTGCTTGGATTGGTGGCTTGGGCCACCCACTTTCATCACTCGTATGTCCAGGCGGTTCTTCTCGGTCAGCCGGGACCCAGTCACTTTCCTCGTATCGTAGGCTCGTCGGTGCGAAATCCGAGTCAATCTCGATTATCGCTCCATCTTTCACCCTCTTTTCATCGAGTGCAAGGCTTACGCCATTCTTAAAGTTCAAGACCAACCGCCCGCTCGACATTTCCCTGCGAAAAGACAAGGAAAAGGATCGGAGTACGTACTAAGAACAAGAACATTAAGAAAATGTTTATTAAAGACATTTTTTTTTATTCTTATATTTTTTAAACTTAACAGGAATGAGGTGGGATAAGATCAGGTAAGAGATTTTGATTTGGAAAAGAAAACAAGGAAAATTTTATTATCGGGATTTTATTTATTTTAGCACATTTTATTATTTTTGGGTTCGGACCCGGTCATAAGTAATCACTTCACCCGTGCTTCTAGGGATGGAAAGTTCATTCCTTCGAAACATCGAGTAGCGTAATACTTTTTCAAGTATCGTCCATTGATCGGAAGCATATGTCGTTCTCCCTGGCAATTCACTAGCCGGTAGGAACCTCCCGAGTATATCGCTTCAACCACAAACGGTCCTTCCCAAGTGGGTTCAAATTTTCCTCCTATCTTGCGGTGTGCAAGAATAGGTCTTTGAGAACGAGAACTAAATCACCAACTTTGAAGGTTCTTGGGCGGACCGGTTTGTCATGGGCTTGAACCATCTTAGCTTGGTATAGTTCTAAATTCTGCTGTCGCGCCGCAAGTCTCTTCCCTTCCGGGCTTTCCAATTCTTCTAATCGTAATCGGCATTCTCTTCGTCGTGAGTTTGTTTGCAACCGCAATCCCGAGTGAAGGAAGCTCGGACTTCTAAGGGTAACACTCGCCTCGGACCCATACACCAGAGCGTAAGGTGTAGCTTGAGTAGGTGTTCTGAAGGTTGTCCGGTAGGCCCATAAGGCTTCTAACAACTTCTCGTGCCAATTTCTCTTATTATCGTCCAAGTTTTTCTTTAAAATTTGAACGAGAGTTTTATTAAAAGCCTCAGCAAGGCCGTTTGCTCTTGGGTAGTAAATTGTTGAGTACCGCCAGTCGATTCCATGTCTCATGACAAAATTGTTGATTTGCGTGCTTCTGAATGCTGACCCATTATCCGAGATGATTCTGCGCAGCACTCCGAAACGGTAAACAACTTGGTTCTTGAAAAATTGTAGTACGTGATGTGCTTTCACTTCTCAAGTGGAACCGCCTCGCCCACTTGGAAAAGTAATCAGTAGCCGCAAGAATGAAGCGATGTCCTTTTGAAGATGGTGGTTCTATTGGACCCACTATATCCGTGCCCCAACATGCAAATGGCCACGACGCAATTGTCGGATGTAGCACATTTGGAGGTTGGTGTAGAACCACTCCGTGCACTTGGCACCGGTGACGGCTCTTGGCGATTTTCATACGGTCGGTCATCATCGAGGGCCGGTAGTACCCTAGTCTTTTAATTTTCATTTTCATCTTTGGACCCGATCGGTGAGCGCCACGAGTCTCGAATGTACCTCTTTAACAATTTCACGGGCCTCGGACCCGCTTAGGCACCTTAGCCACATTTGATCAAAAGACCTTCCGTATAACGTGTTGTTTATCAATGCGTAGGACGGAGTTCTTTTCTTGATCCGATGAGTCAGCGACCTATCGTCTAGTAGCTTTCCTGTTTGTAGGTAATCTATCAATGGTCGTCGCCAATCTTCCGTGTTTTCTCATCACTATTGCAGTCGATCCTTTTTCCTTTTCGATTTGTGTATCGTATCTATGTCAAGTTTGTGATAGGACTCGACGTCCGTGAATTGACACTTCCACCGATTCATCTTGCAAACGGGCAAATTCTTTTTGCGAGACGAGCTAGTGCATCCGCTAAAGCGTTTTCTTTTCAGGAATTTTGTAGATTGTCACATTTGGAATCCGTTCCAACAAGTTGTATGGCATCTTGGAAGTATTGCTCGAGTCTTGGTTTTAAAATTCCGTATTGTCCGGCGATCCGTTGAATGATTAACTGTGAATCCCCGTAGATGTTGATGTCCGTTATTCCCATTTGAATGGTTAATTCCGGTCCCGTTATGAGGGCTTCGTATTCCGCTTCGTTGTTTGTACATGGTTCCGTCGAGTGGTAGGAGTATCTTAACATCCCCCGCTCCGGTGTTATAAAGATTAGTCCGATTCCGCCTTCACGGGCACGATCACTTGCGATTCTTCGTCTTTGTGTGCTGAAGATGCTCCGTCGAAATATAATTCCCAACGTCGATCATCAAGGTCTTCTAGGTTCATTATTTGTTCATCCGGCGGATCGTCATTGAGAGGAGATTCGCCGCAAAGGGTGTCTTTGCGAGGAAGTCTGCTAGGACTTGTCCCTTTACGGCACGGAGAGGCACGAAAGTTATATCGAATTGCAATAATATCATTGACCATCCGGCAAGTCTGTCGGAAAGCGTTGGACGAGTCATCAAGTATTGCGATGGATTAAACTTCGAGATCGGGTTGACCTTATGAGAAAGCATGTAATGCCCGAGCTTTTGAGCGGCGAAGATCGGGGCCAAACAATGCTTTTCAATTGCGGGATACCTTATTTCCGTCGGCGATGAACGACGGCTTAAGTTTACCCTCATCATTGACACAGGCTAACGGGGCTCCGAGAGAGTCGTCTAAAGCCGCGGTATAAAGTATTAGCGGTCTACCCGAGGCCGGGGCTGCTAAGACGGGAGGTGTCATTAAATATTGCTTAATGTCCTCGAAGGCCTTCGGCATTTCTCTTCCCGAATAAATTTGGCGTCCTTTTTAACTAGTGCCGAGAAAGGCTGACACCTACCGACGGGTTTGAGATAAAGCGTCGAAGATATGCCGGCTTCCCTTGAAAAGATCGTAGTTGTTTTAAGGTTTTGGGAGGTGGCATTTCTAAGATGGCTTTAATCTTTCCGGGTCGATTTCGATTCCACGATGTCGGACAACGAATCCTAAGAATTTCCCGGAGGTGACGCCGAAGGCGCATTTTAAGGGATTCATCTTAAGGTTAAATTGTCTTAATCGTTCGAAAACAATTCTCAAATCATACAAGTGGTTGTCCTTTACTTTGCTTTTGATGACCACATCGTCCACGTAGCATTCGACTTGATTATGGATGAGATCATCAAAAATTCTTGTCATTGCTCTTTGGTAGGTTGCTCTGCGTTCTTCAATCCGAATGGCATCACCGTGTAGCAAAATACTCCGATCGGCGTTACGAATGCTGTAAGCTTTTCATCTTACGGGGCCATTTTTATCCGGTTGTATCCCGAAGATCCATCCATGAATGAGAATATTTCATGTGTTGAAGCGATGTCGATCATTAATTCCGGGATCGGTAGAGGGAATTCATCTTTCGGGCATGCCTTGTTTAAATCTCCGAAATCCACACAAATTCGATCCGACCATTCTTCTTCCCGACCGGTACCACGTTGGCTAACCAAGTCGGGTATTGTTCTTCACGGACAAATTTAGCGTCTATTAGCTTTTTAACTTCGAGCTATGACTTGTTGTTCGATTTCTAGACGCATTCTTCGGGACCTTGCTCGACCGGGGCGGAAGTAGGATCCACTCCTAGCTTATGGACTGCGACCTCTCGGAGCTAATCACGGCATCTCATCGTAGCTCCAAGCAAAACGAGTCTTTAAATTCCATTAATAACTTGATTATTTCTTCGGAGTCTTCTTTATTGAGTAAGGAGCTAACAAAGGTAGGTCTAGGCTCTTTGCTTAGTACCTAAGTTAACTTCCGTTAACTCATCTATCGTAGATTTGATTTCTTCTTCGAATTCCGGTGGAGCGTCTCCAATTTGTAAATCTTCGAGTTCGTCCGTAGTTTCCATGCGGTTTTCATTAGACTCGCAGGTGACAACCAAGCAAAATTCGGTATCATCAGCCGATCCTATCGTGCCGAATCCGAGACCACGCTTTCGAGTTGGGTGGACGACCGGAGTTATTCCATAAATTTTCAAAACGTTATGATTGACCTTTTGTCCATTGTCGAGGTAAGAAACCACGCTGAATTAAATTTTGAACACAGGGGGAGTACCACTCAAAAGGCAGTAGCATCTTCAAGTTGTACATTATTTTCAGTTTTGGAGGAAGGAGCACCACGGTAGAATTTGATGGGTTTTGCACCACCGCTACGTACCTCTTTGACCTCCATACCCTCAACCTTATTAGAATGGATCGGAGTTAGGGTCATAGTATGTACGTAGTGGTTAATCTTCTCGTACATTGATTTGTATTCTTCATTCTTCTCATCTTCAAGAGGGATTCTGAATTGCGGCTTCTTCCGACTTATTGTCGCTGCTTCTTGTTTGATTTCTTGTTTGATTTCTTTTTCTTCTTCAGAACTATCTTCCCAATCGACATTAATGGCTGGTTTTCTCTGTCCAATTGTCCTAATGTCTCTGCCACGACCTCGTCCCCGGCCTCGACCTCGGATGCGAGTTGTGGAGAAACCTTCACCATCTCGCCGTAAGGGAGTGGTGAGTGACCGTTGGACTAGAACTTCAGGTTCTTCGTTGTCCCGAACTTTCTTTGCTTCATTTGTTATGGTATCTCTGGAGAAGATCGTTTTCTTCGGTGGTGCATAATAAGCTGCATCCTCGTGGATTCCAATTTCATGTACGGAGAACGGTTGTAAGTCACCTTTGATGCACTGTTCCCCTCCATCGTAGTATTTGATGCACTGATGTAGAGATGATGGTACCATCCTGTTTTCATGTATCCATGGTCGGCCCAATAGAGCGTTGAATGACGTTTCGAATCAATTATGTGAAATTTCGCGGTTGTCTTTGCTAAGTCACCGGTCTTCATCGATAGCGTTATTGATCCGAGGGCTCTTTCTCCTTTACGGTTGAATCCTCTTAATAACATTTTGTCCGCTTCGAGCTCGCGGGCATCGATTTCCAAGTATGCTAGCGTTCGAAGATTCATTATATTGATTGATGCTCCCGGATCCACCAATACTCCGGAGAGTGTAAATTTTTCGATTGTAACCGAAATGTACAATGGTCGGTTGTGGTCTCGCTTGTTCCAAGTAGTAGGTCATTGTCCGTGAAGGTAACACCTCGTTGTTCCTTTAACGAGCAAACCTCATCTAAGGACTCTCCGGCCATTTGAGCTAAGCAAATTTCTGGATCAAGTAAGGCCTTGATCAGGGCTTCTCTCATCTCCTTTGATAAGATGAGAGCATCGTAGATGCTCAGTTTGGCTGGTAGTTTCCTAAGATGGGCTAGCACGTTGTAGTCCACTTTATTTTCATGTGCCTCTGCTTCTTCTCGAATGGGTATTTCTTCTGCCGGGGTTGGTTCTTCCTGAACAACCACCTGCTTTCCTTTGTCTTTTGGACCCATTCTCGGAGGTAGAACTTTCCCACTCCTTAAGTTGACTTCGTAATTTCTTCCGAATCTATTGTTGAGCTTGCCGGTGTCTCTTCGAATCGGAATGACGAGCTCTTCCGGATTAGCTTCGAGTCCGAAGGCTCTAACTCTTATTGTGATCGGAGCTCCTCGAAACTCGCAGATAGATTCGTTGCTTGTTGAGCTCTCGTAGCCTCCTTGATGGATGTCTTCTTCGTTATTCTGCTCGTCGAGATCGTGTATGATTTGAGAATTGTCGTTGGTATCGAAATCGATATCCGGATTGTCGCTAGTTACGTAATCGTTAGAAACAGTCAAAACGTAGCCAACGCCATCACCCTTATCATTATATGATCCCACCGAAGTGAGCAGATAATCATACAAAATCAGAGGTTCGAGGGATTTCTCCCCAGAATCGGAAACAACTATCCTAGGATAAGCAGCCCCTAGTCTAGCCTTAGGAATCTCGGTCCTCTCTTCTTCGTCGATTTTCTTCTTCTCTTCGATCGTCTCCTGTTGAGGTGGTTCTTCCATCGCAAGTGATAGTACCGGCTTAACGGGTTTCAAACTCGAATTGAAGCTCGCACCGAAGCGGTTTGGATGCTCGTCTAAAATCTTTTCGAAGACCTCGTCCAAGCGGTAGTCCATCCATCGTCGGTCGTATAGGGATCTATCGGAATGATGGGATCAGTCGAGACAACATTGACGGAACCTCCTTTCTGGGGTTCCTTCATGTACTCCTTCGGGATAGTTATATTTCCTTTCCGAAGGTTGTCATTGAGCCAACTTTTGAAGGTAATGCAATCTTCTATTTTGTGCCCAAGCATCCGTTGGTAAGGGCAAAAGTTGGGATCACCTTTCTTGTTGACTTCCTCCGGTCTTTTAGGCTCGCGTACTGGAAATCTGGAGTCTTCATCAAACTACGGAACATTTTCGGCACTGCTTCATTCTTGAACGGATATTCTCTGCTCAGAAGTTCCCTTAAAGTACGTTGCGGACGAGGCGGTTGTTCATACTGCGGAGATGACTGATAGCTGGGCCGGGGTTGCTGATAATTCTGTTGTGGTTGCTGCGGCCGTTCTGGTGGTATTTGCATCGGTTGCTTGCCTTTGTCAATCGCTTGCGACGATCCCGGACTTCTTTTCAAAAGTCTTCATCGGCTTCGCTTGTCCGTCTTGTCGGCGAAACTTAATTGCTTCGCCTCTTCTTGCAAGCTTCCGGCCTTGCTTAACAACTTCTCGAAAGTCTTAATAGTGAATCCTTTGAGGAGAAGTGCTATCGGGCCGTGAATGCTTTTGAGTAAGATGCCGACTGCATGTTGCTCTTGTAGTTATGGTTCACACTTCATGCTTAAGTTCCTCCATCGAAGTATGTAATCCACCAAAGTTTCATTCGGCTTTTGTTTCTCTACCACTAAATCACCTATAGTGATGTGGTGTCGAGCTCCGACAAATCGCTTGATGAAGAGGTTCTCTAGCTACGAGAATGTCTTCACCGAACCATTTGGTAATCCCGCATACCGGTCGAAGGCGATTCCGACGGACTGGCGACGAACCGTCGGAAGAGTAATGCATCGCTCCCGCCGGCATTGCAACAAGCGGCACGAAAGTGTGCCACATGCTGTCGGGGGTTCCTGGTCCGTCGAAGGTCTTGAACGGAGGTGGTACGAAGCCTTTCGGGTATTGGACGGCGTCGAATTCTTCGGGTAAGGTCTACCCCTCCGAATGGATGTCCCGCTCTTCGATTGTGCTAAGGCTTCTCGCACTCGTTGTTCCACCAAGTTCTTGATATCCTTTTCGGGAATCATACTCTGTGTTGTATCCTTTTTCAGTCGATCATCCCCATTGACGGACGTAATCTCCTTTCCTCCGTCTACAATGTGAATGACCTCCGGGGTGTCTCCCTTTGTGGTTGTACTTGACTCCGGAGAGTGGCCGGAGCTACGGCCATCTCTTCCATCCTTTTCGCCATTTGAGCGATCGTGTCGTCTTTTCCCGAAGCCGCCTTCTCATCGGTTCCGGCTCCTCTCTTCTGCGTGCCGCGGGAGCACCTTGCGAAGCCGATGAAGCTCGTGTCTCAACCATGTTGATTTACGCGTATTCGTCGTCCATGAATTCCGATGAATCAATCT
This sequence comes from Papilionanthe hookeriana x Papilionanthe teres, assembly GCA_022702705.1. Lineage (NCBI taxonomy): Eukaryota > Viridiplantae > Streptophyta > Magnoliopsida > Asparagales > Orchidaceae > Papilionanthe > Papilionanthe hookeriana x Papilionanthe teres. The sequence continues at coordinate 50,708,156 of CM040431.1, forward strand.
CGTCTCCGAACTTTTCTTCTCTTTCTTTTGCCAATCGTCGGATATCGGTTCTCAACTTTTCCATGGCATCTTCTAGCGGGGCTTTCGTGTGTCTTCGTGGTTGTCGTGCGATAGGCTGCCGGGTTCCCTTCTCACGAGTCCCCTTCATCGCGGTAGCACTTTCTTCGGATTCAAGTCTCTCGGCGAGACTTTCTTTCTCGTGCTGTTGTTTCGATCTCAGTCGCCCAGTGGTGGGACGCCATACCATCCTTCTAGCAGACGGAAGGTCTAGGACCGGATGGTGCAGTCGGCCCAAATGTCTGGAAGGTGGTATCCTCCCTAATCTGTAATCCCGAGACGACAACGGGCGGACTAGCCTTCATTCTTTTACTTGGCTTTTACGTCATGATGGCGGGTTCTACTCGGGGCCCAAGACGGGATTCGGTCGGCACCCGCCCTATCCTTCGTAGAATTTCGATACGGGGCGGTTTTCCTTCTTTGCTAACTTTTCTACCAAAGTTTGCAGTCGATTAAACGGCGTAGTTCTAGTTCTTTTCTTGCGGCTATCGTTGTAATATGCGGGCTGTGGTAATGTGGCAGCAATCTTGCGAACATTCTCCTCGTCCTCTGCGGCGGAGAGGGGATGGAATCTGCTTCCTCCCAAGAGTGGTATGTATTCAGGCAGCGGTGTATATTCTGGCAGTTCTGGAATTTCCTCTAGGAAAGCAATCTCAGCAGCTCTGGCTTCTTTAGCGATCCTTCTATTTCGTTTCTTCTTTGGGTCTTTGTCGGTGACGGAATCTTTGAACCTGGACCCAATTTCGAAAACGAAGGTTTTACGAGAAGATCTCGTACCCTCCACGTGTAACGGGTCCATCATAATTCTGGATTTCTTTCCCCTTTGATTTGGCAAAAGTCGGGGTAGGTGCAGAAACAACTAGACCAGTGGGGGTAGTAAGAACAGTCCTCCTGCGGACAGCAGTACTCCTCCTAATCGGGATCCTTTGCAGAGGAGGAAATTCTTGGGTCGACCTAAGGTTGAACTCAAGCAGCGGCTCCTCAGCTTCAGATACCTTGTTTATCAGTGCAAAGAGGGAGACGTCGGTGATCTTGACGTTCGTGTTTTCAAATCCTTGTCCAAATCGGATGATTCCATTGTCGGGCAGCTCATCCTTATAGACGGCGAGGTCCGATCCATTGGTGAAAGAGAAAATCGGTTTCGGGGCTTCCATTTCTGCGGGGTAGATTCGATTGTCGATCCCAGTTATGCTTCTTTTCTTTAGGACGAAAAGAAAGGAATTGAAAAGAGTCCGAACACATTCTTGTTCATGTATTTATAAGAAGGAATCACTTATTAAAAGAATCACTTATTAGAGAGTTTGTTTATTTAGAACGGAGTGTTCAAAGGTGTAGAGAAGGTAAGGAATCTGAATCGGAGTTGGAAAGGAAAAGAGAGTCTTAAGCGAGACTTCTCGACTCGAAGGATCACTCCTAAACTAACACCTATCGGGGGTCCACCCCACCTCGAAATGAGGTAAAAGGATCTCGGGACCTCTCTGTTTAGGGGTGTCTAAACGAGTGGCTCCTAAATCCGAGAGAATGTTGGTTATACTTGTTCGAGGTAGAAATGAACATAGTATCCCAACGGAAAGAAGGGTAGTTTGATCCATAAGGGACATGGATGCACTACCGATTTTTGAAAGCAGAATTGTCTGATTAGAATGGAGAGAGGAACTTTCCCCAGCGGAGTCGCCAGAAATTTGTCGGCATATTTTTAGGTTATGTGTTTTATTTTGAAAAGGGGGGTCGCCTACAGAAATTGTCGGCGAATTTTAATTTAATTTAAATAAATAATTTGAAAAGTAGTATTTGATTTTGAAAATAATTTTAAATTTGAAAATTTTAAGATATGAAATCAAACTGATCTCACATCCCGAATAGTTTATATAAACGAGCGCCGCACCATAAACCGTGTATCTATCCTGAAAAATAGACACACTGCTTGATAATGGGGCTCGATTAGATAAACTAGAAAGGTTTGTGACATCCGTTTGATCTGCGAACCAATTTTATAAGCCGACAAATTCCCCTGCTTAATATAAATGAATTAAGCAGGGTTTATATTACCTGGGTTCTTTAAAATTCCCTATAAAGGCAAGCCCACATAGTTAATTACATCTTAAGTGACGGGAATCACCTAAGAAAACTCTCGATAATAACCGATAATTCTGCTCTCAAGAATTTCGAAGTTTAAGGTTTTCGAAAGGATTGAATTTTTGAATCTCGATAGGGAATGGATCGAGTTGGGAACATTTTATTTTGGGAATTCAAAGGAAGAAAAGTAGGAGAAATTACGGATTTGAAGCGGACTTCGGTAATTTCCCGACTATCCTATTGTTTGGCTTGGATTTAGGAAAGTCCTAATGTTTATTTAATGTTTTGATCTTGCTCAATTTTAATTAATTAGGGCTTATATTAGTATGATAAAATCATACAAATAGCCTTGAAGATGTGAGGGTTTATGTCGTATCGGACGACTACCTCGGAATCCTAAAACCGGTTAGGGCTTAATTTGCCATGCAAATGCCTAACGAAGAGTTGAGGATTTATGTTGCACTAGGTGAAACTACCTCGAAGTCCTATGGCTTTGTTGTTTAATTCTAGGAAAGTTTCTTGAAGTAGATTCAAATTTTGCTTGACGACGATGGCCGTGCTTGCCCACCATGCTCCGAGCTCCTTGTTGTTGCGAGAGGTTTAGTTTTAGAAATCATAAATCGGGAGATGAGAAAAGTGTTTTGGTTTAGAGAAGTCTTAATTTCCAAGTGTTTTTTTTTGTGTTTTAATTAAAACAAATCTTAAAGTTGATTATAACAACACCGGTTAAGATCCCACGGTTCCATCCTTCCGGCATCATTATTTTTATCGGATTCACTTAGTCCGGATGAATTTGCTAAACTCAATCGAATGAGTTCCACACTTTCATTTAGACCGTGGGAAATCCCGTTAGCAACACGTAGGTTACATCATCCGAGGTATTCCCGATCATCCAACGGGACGTTTTAATTTAATTGTAGTTGTAGTTTTGTGTTACGTTTGTGATTAAATTTTGAGTTGTCTTATATTTTGAAATGTTGTGGAGGTGAATTTTATCTTGTAGTGTCTTTTAATTTAGTTATGGGTTTCGGTTTTGGTTTTCGTCCTAAAGGTGTAGGTTTTCATGCAATTGTTGTTTATCATGCAAGAAAAATAAGTGCGATGCGATTAAATAAATTGCAATAAAATAAATTGCAATAAAATAAAAGCGTACTGGAGGGTCTTCCCGTCATCCCAAGCTGCACTTAAAATACAATTTAGAGCATTTAAGCATTCATAGCAATTTCTAGGTAAAGCTAGGGAAGGGTTATGGTTTTCTACCGAGTTCTTAATCCTATAGCTAGTCATTTCCTATGACGTCTAGGTTCCTTGTGTTTTTAGTTTGAGGATGATTTTCTTCATCAAAGAATAACTAAGTTCAATTGTTCTTATAAATATCCTATCATATTGAGGAAGTGCTTAGGAAGGGTCCTAAACATCTTTTCGATATTTCAGGATTGTTTTAAGTCAAGAGAATTTAATTATGTAAATGAATCGATCGTCAGAGGTTTTTAAATTTTGTTAACTTGCTCGAGTGAACTAGGACATTTGAATGTCACTATAAGTGAAGTAACATTTCATTTAATATTACGTTTAGGAGTTATGATAGTAAAAGCTCCTAAGGGTAAATTGGTGTTCAAATGGTTTGTGATTCAAATTTAAGTTCAAATTAATGATTTAAGTTTGGAATAGTGTTCAAGTTATTTTAGATTTATTTTTGAGTACTTTATGTCTTAGGTGATGTTATTTAATTCAACTTAATTCAATTTAATTTAATTTAATTTAATTTAATTCAATTTAATTCGATTTAGTTTGATTTGATTTAATTTAATTCAATTTAGTTTGATTTGATTTAATTTTTAATTTAATTTAATTTAATTTAATTTAATTTAATTTATTTAATTTAATTTAATTTATTTATTTATTTTTATTTAATTTAATTTAATTTTATTTTATTTATTTAATTTAATTTATTTAATTCATTTAATTTAATTTAATTTTATTTATTTAATTTAATTTAATTTAATTTAATTTAATTCAACTTTTAATCTTAATTTAATTTAATTTAATTTTAATTTAATTTACTTAATTTAATTTAATTTTTAATTTAATTTAATTTAATTTTAATTGAAATTTTTGAAAGAGTTTAATGATTTAATTTTAGTTTAATGATTAAGTCTTTTAATATTTTAAATTTGAGTTATCATTTTAATTAAGAGTTGAATATTAATGAGATGATTAATTTAGGGATTTTTAAATTAAGGAATAAATCTCTCCCTAATAATATCCTTATTTTAATAATTCCAATTTTATTATTCTTCCAAATTTAATCGATTATTTAATTAAAGTTTAATCATTTTAAATTGCTTAATGGGTTTCTACTCTTTAATTATTTAAATTTCAATCATCCAAATTAGATTAGGATCAAATATTTTACTTGTTAATTTTTTTATTAAACCTAAAGTTTTAATTAAGGGTTAAAATTTTAATTACCATTTTACCCTTTAAGCTTAATAATTTCATAACTCACTAAATTGAACTCAAATGAACTTGAAATTTTTATGTGACTTCACTTATGTGTCAATAAAGACATGAGAGGAGAAAATGTGATTTTTCTGTATTTAATTTATTTATATAATTATTTTTAGTAGAAAATAGAGATTTCCAAGGAAAATTCAATAACATGACCAAGGGAAAGTTTCTGTCCTTAAGAAAATTAGGGGACATTTCTAATGACCAGAGGACCACTTGGACTAATTTTGGTGATTTTTTGAATTATATTATTTTTATTAGAATTATTTTAAATTCTGGAGTATTAATTAATTTAAAAATAAAATACATGTTGAAAAATGACTTTTATATTTTTCAAAAATCTCTCTGATATCAAGGAAACTAGAGAAGCAAATTTTGCAATTTTCTGATTTTTCTATGATTTATTACAATTATTTTAGTGAAAATGCTAGAAAATACATTTTTAATTTTAAAATTACCCTAGAGCTTTAAAATTTAATATCTTACTAAATAGACCTAGGAAAAATATGGGATTTGTTCCTAAGTGATTAAAATTCAAAATGTGACATTTTGGTGAATTTTATTATTTTTGTGATTTTTATTATTTTTTAATTATTTAAAAAATATTAAAATAATATTAAAAATCAACTTTTTTAGAAAATTGAAATTTTAATTTTCTTAAACTCCCTGATATCAGAGAGACTCAAAACCAATTTGGTGAATTTTTTAAAGATATTTTGAAAGTTATGAATTTTTAAAGTTTAAAATGACTAAGTGGCTTAATCAACCCAATTAGTGGGGCTAACCAAGTCCAATTGACCTCAAATTTTTATGGTGGGTTCCTCCGATCCTAAAGGTCAGTGGAGAATTGATTTCAAGTCAATTTGATGTATGGTTAGCTCTAATTAATTAGGGGTCTATTTTGGGTGTTTAAGCCGATTAGGGTTGTCTAAAATGAGCTAACTCAAAACCTATTTTTCCTAGGGTTCTACGGTCATAAGGAACATCACCAAATTTTCCTAGAATTTATTACACAACATGCTTATTTATTGGAATTAAAATACTCAAAACGATGACATGAATTTGAAAAATCAATAACTCTTCATAGGGATGGCCTCGACTTTGGAAAATTCGGGGAATGTTCCCAAATTCGGAGGCTTCAAAAGTCCTATGGTCTCATGCCATGGTGAATTGTATGAATGCATGGAGAATTAAATGTATGCAGAGAGTAAATAAATTACTAAAAATAAAATACTTGATGAAATTAAATGATTTCTTTTCCACATTATTCTCCTCTATTCATCTGAGCAAGAGGGTATTTTTCTTTTATTTTTCGATTTTCCTACACAAAGTTATGAATTTTCCAAGTTTAGGGAATTAAATAAATAGAAAAATACCCTATTTTTCTATTTATCCACGCGGCACCAGCGCATCCTCGGCGTCTCCGAACTCACACGCGTCGCGCTCCCATTCGACGCCGCCATCCGAGTCGGCGGCCGGGCCCCGCGGTTCTCGTACCGTCTCCTGGTCCGACGCCATCCGAGCCGTCCGTCCGCGCGTGTATTAAATGGACGCGCATCCGTTCATCGTCCCCGAGCGTCCTCGCCCGAGAGCCGTCCACACTAAATCCCTAAGATCTCACTCGATACTCGACGGATTTTTATGTTCTTATGCTCTATGGATTCGTCTTGAAGAGACGAACACATCTATACGGTTATCATGCATTGAAATTAAGGCATTTGAAATGGAGAATCTCCGAAGCTCGGGATGAAGAATTAGTTCATACCTTTGCTCGGAGAAGTGTGGCTTCGATGCGAGAGTTGTTGCACCTTCGATTGGATCCCGACAAGCTCCGGATGAAGTCTCCTGGTCCGGTGAATTGTCTAGATGTGATTTCGACCAAGCCCGATCACAAAGCTTGGAGGTCGGAGCAACCTGGGTGGCTCGGAGATGGGGCTTTCTTCGGTGGACACCTTCCCTTGGTACGGTGAAGGTGTAGAACCAATCGATTTGGGGATTGGCTCACTGTGGAGAAGTGTCCTGGTTTTGGGTGGAATTTCGACTACGAAATTGAGCTCGCGAGAGAAGAAATGGCGGGGGATCTCACCGGGGATCAAGTGCTTCGTGTATGGGGAGGAGTACGGAACAATTTTGGCGAGTTTCCTTAAGGTTTTGTTTTCGGCTCTACTCATGGCCGAGAGGGTGGAGTTTAAATAGGAGAGGGTGGAGGGCCTCCCGGGGAAGTTGGGGCTTGGGATCGAGCTGCTGCAGTGAGGAGAAGAACGAGCATGGTGACCACTAGGCATGGGGCGGCTCGGCGAGGAGAATTTCAATGTTGGCTCACATGTGAGTTCTCGGCCATGGTGTTTTCCGGCGGCTCGGTGGCGGCCGGCCGGGCATTGGTCACCATCTTGGTCGGGGAGGTCGGGGTTGGAGCTTAGTGCAATCAATTAGCATTGGCCATGTGTAAAGGGTTTGATTTAGATGGAATGGGGGCATGGCTAAATTTGGACCTAAATGGGTCAACCCCCCCATTTGGGCTAGGTGCACCACCCAAGGCCTGGTTTTGGCTGAGGGAAAAGTGATTTGGCTCAGCATAATCGGTAGGGTCAAGTCACCATCCAAGCACGATTAGGCATAAGCATGGTTAAGGGGAATCATGGGAGTGGTTAATCACCTTTAGGAATTAAGGAAAGAGTCTCCTCCTTTTGCCCAAAATGGCATGGTGACATGTAAAGAGGCTCTCATGGCTTGCATATGGCTTGTGCATGGCTCCATGGCTCCATTTGGCTTGGGAAAAGGTTGGGTCAATTTCATAAAAATGGGTTTTAAGAATTTTGGATATTTTGGTGAAAATTTGCATGAAGCTTGATTTGGAATGGTTTAATTGATGATTTTGAAACTTAGGGTTGATTTTGATTAAATGGATGATGAAAGGAAGTGTCATGTGGGCTTTGGATGAATTTGGGCTTTTGAATTTGAAGGGAGTGGGCTTTTAGGAAAGTTTAAGGGAAATGGGCTTTTTGATTTTAGGATGGGCATTTGGGTAAAGATTTTGTGAAAGGCCTTGTCAAATAAATGTCATAATTGGTTTATGGATGTTCTATGAAGGGCTTGGAGTCAATTTGGTGTGATTTGGAGTTGAATTGGTTTGAATTTGGGTTTATTTGGTAAGTGGGCCTATATGGGTCCAAATGGGCCAAATTGGGCCAATGTTGGGCTAGGGTTGAAATTGATGTAAAATTAATGTTGAGAAATATTTATGGGAGTGTTTCAAAGAGGTTTTGACTTTGGTTGGGTTTTGATTTTGGAGTTTGGGCTTATTTAGGTTAGGTTTGGGTTTAGGTCAAAAATGGGCCTTTTAGCTTTGGGTTGAATTTGAGTGGGATTTGGGTCTAATTTTTGGGCAAATCATGTTAGTGTTTTGTTTATGGGGATGTTAAGGAAGGTTTAGAAAAGATTTGGGGTTAATTGGAGTTGAATTGGGTGAGTTTGGGCTAAGTTTGGGTCATGGGTCCAAATTGGGCTTTAAGGCCAAAAGTGAAATTGGATCCAAATTTCAATCAAATTGGGCTTGGATTTGGTCTAGATTGGTGTTGGGGATGTTGAATTGAAGTTTAGAATTGAATTGGACCAGAATTTAGGTCAATTGGGTAGGTTAGGTTTGACATTGGGTTTACTTTGGGTTAAAATGGGTCAATTGGGGGTTTTGATAAAAGTGGGGTAAATTGACAAAATTGGCCCATGGTGTAGTTGAACAAAATGAAATTGGGAATATTTGGGATTTTCTGGAATTTTCTGGGAATTTTCTGAATTTTTGGATTTTTTGGCTAAGAGGGGTATTTTGGGTATTTGGAGGGTATTGGGAGGTATTTTTGGAATTTTTGATATTTTTGGGTATGGATGATCAATTTGAGTGATGTGGAAATGTTTGGGAATGATTTTGGAGAATTTTGGGTGATTTGGAAATTTTTGAGAAATTTGGGACTATTCGGGGCTTTGGGTAGGTTAGCGGGTGTAGGGTCCGGGGGTCGAAAATTGAAAATTTGGAAAATTGAAGATTGGGTGGATGTAAGTGGAATGAAATCATTTTGGTTGAGCCATGAAGCCATATCAAGCCCACATGAGCCATGAAGGGACTCATTTGAGGCATTCAGCTATGTTGTTCCTAACCTCTTAGCCGAGGCTTAGGGGTTAAGGACCATCCATGTGAATCACCTACATGAGTCGGGAGGTCCGATCGGGTATGGGTGTGTTTTTAGGAAGTGTGTGAAAGTGTAGTGTGTAGGTGTAGTGTGTGTGCAAGTCGACCCTTCACTGGACCGAGCCACCAGGGGCGGTCCAAGGCCGAAGAGTCCTATAGGAACTCATCCTTTAAACTTCCACATTTGATTTCAACCCTCTAGGTGATTAGGGGTCTATAGTCGAGTTTGTGGAGTTTGCGGGGAGTTTAGAAATAGTTTGAATTTCTAAAAGGTGGGTCCCAATTCTAATCCTCTAAGATAGTCAAAGGAAAAGCCTAAGGCTAGATCCTAAGTACTAAAGAGAAGAAGAGAAGACCTCATCAAAAATGAGGTCAACAGTGATACTTCTCCCAATCCTAATCTTTTAAAAATTGATAGAGGCATAAGATTAATGTTGGCTCCCAAGTCACATAAAGCTTTTCCATAAAATTTTTCTCCAATAGCACAAGGTATAGTGAAACTACCAGGATCTTTTAATTTTTCAAGAAGCTTTTTCTGAATATTTGCACTACACTCTTCGCTAAGTGCAATAGTTTCATTGTCTGTGAACTTTCTCTTCTTGTTTGAAAAATCTTTCATAAATTTCACATAATTGGGCATTTGTTCTAATGCTTCTACAAAGGGGATGTTCACTGTTAATTCCTTCAGAATTTCAAGGAATTTAGAAAATTGCTTATCCTTTTTATATTGCTTTAATAGCTAAGGAAATGGTGGTGGTGGTTTTTCTACAGAAATTTTCATAGGTATTAGTGGATATTCTAAATCTTGATTTTGCTGATCCTTTTCTTTTTCAGTTTCCACTTTCTCTTTTTCAATTTTTGTTTCTTTTTATACTTTTGTTTCTAACTCTTTTTCACTTCGTAACTGTATCGCTTTGATTTGTTCTTTTCCTTGGTCTTTAGGATTTATTTCCACATCACTAGGAAAAGTTCCAGGAATTCTATTATTAAGCACAATAGCTATATGCCCAAGTTGAGTTTCAATATTTTTAATTGCAGTTCCTTGATTTTTTAATTGGTTCCCTTGAATTTGTAGTTGTTTTCCTTGATTCTGCAAATGCTGGCCCATATTTAATATCAATTCTTTCATAGATAACTTCTTATCCTTAAATTGAGATTTATTATTAAATCAAGGTGGATAAGAAGGTTTATAATTAGAATTTCCTTGGTTAGATGAATTTCCTAATGAGTTTACTTTATTGTTCATCCATTGTTGATTAGTAGAATTGTTATTCCAATTAAAATTTGGATGATTTTTCCAACCAGGGTTGTAATAATTTGCATAAGGATTATTAGATCTATTATTAATAGCATTTAAAGTTTCATAAGAAGGTTGAGCATCCACAAATTGTCCAGATGAATTTTTTTCTATTATAGTAGAAGAATAATTCATTCCGTAATGATCTAATTTCTTAGATATAGCAGTAATTTAAGAAGCTAACATAGATATTGCATCAGAATCATGGATACTAGCTATTTTTTTAGGATTTAACCTTTCAGAAGGCCATTGAAAGTTGTTGGTAGCCATTTCTTTAATTAATGAATAAGCCTCATCAAATGGTTTTGACATTAATGAACCACCAGCAGCAGCATCAATGATAGATCTAAGAGATTCTACTAATCTATTATAGAAAGTTTGAATGATTAACCAATCTGGTAACACAAGATGTGGGCATTTCCTAAGAAGATCTTTAAATCTCTCCCAAGCTTCGTATATCGAATCTCCAGTCAGCACCGACTAAAAGTGGTTATATCATTTCTAAGCTTTGCGAGTTTTGAAGGAGGAAAGTATTTGGATAGAAATTTTTGTGATAATTCTCCCGAGTTCTAATAGATCCGAGTGCTTAACGAATTTAAGCACATTTTAGCCTTATCCCTTTATGAAAAAGGAAAAAGCCTAAGTCTAACCGCATCATTAGATACTCCATCATATTTAAAAGTAGCACAAAGTTCTAAAAAACTAGCGAGATGTAAATTAGGATCTTCATCTGGTGAATCACTAAATTGATTATTTTGTACCATTTGGATAATTGCAGGTTTAAGCTCAAACAAATTAGTCGCTACATCAGGGTTTTGAATAGTTAAGTGAATTTCATCTAATGTAGGGTTTGCGTAATCTCTTAAAGGTCTCGGTTGATTTACATTTTCAATTGCTGGATTATTTGTCATTTCGTTTAAATTTATAATTTCTCTTTTCTCTTTTCTAATTTTTTTAGTAGTGTGTTCTAATTCTGAATCGTAAGGTATTAAATTTTCGGTTCCAATTTTACACATACAAAACTTAAGTAAATTTTAAATAGTTCGTTACTCTAGTAATTATTTTAATAATTATTTTATTAGTTACCTTAATAATTACTTTACTTCCCCGGCAACGGTGCCAAAAACTTGACCAGGGGTCAGGGCGGAAATGTATAACTATATAAATGTTTAACCAGTATAAAAATAATATTCAATAATAGCAAAGTTACCCCTTTTATCAACGCAAGTATATGTATCGTTCAAGTAATACAGGGCTCTAATGGAGTCCTAGATATCGATCCCACAGAGAAGTTAGAGATTATGAAATAGTTTTTAGCAGATGTAATTACTATCTAGTATAAGGAAATAAAAAACACTTACACTAAGCTCTATTTTTCTTTTGAATGGAAGATTACAATTTAGAAAAGTATCTTTCCCCTTGTTTAAGAGAATTGAGTGAATGGATAATCAAATTAGTTAGAACTATATTGTGCCAAATAAGAGCATTCCTATTCTTTACCCTTTGGTCCAGGCATAAAGAATATTGACTAATCCAATGCTTAGTTACTGAATCTGCGGTTAGGCTGGGAGGATAACAACTCTCACTTCGGAGCTCCCACGTTCCCCTCGCCTGAGGGCTAACATCTACACTTCAGCACCCAAACGGTAGGACCGAATTGAAGATTTTAGTCTGTCACTCTAAAATATCCAATTCTACGCCCGATAAATAATATTTCCATATTTATTTGCACCCTCTTTTCAAGGCTTTTGCCTTCCTTGAATTTTGGATGTAATATTTACTTTAGTTGTAAAATCAACATATTTTAACAGTTCAATTGGACAAATTGAAAGTAAATTAAGATCCAAGTAAAAGATTATCAAAATTTTTATTTAATATTTTAGGCATGTCGGCATATTTTTAGGTTATGTGTTTTATTTTTAAAAAGGGGTCGCCTAACAGAAATTGTCGGCGAATTTTTAATTTAATTTACATATATATATATATGATTTGGAAAGTAGTGTTTTGATTTTAAAAATAATTTTAAAAATTTTAAGATATGAAATCAAACTAATCTCACATCTCGAATAGTTTATATAAACGAGCACCACACCACAAACCACATATCTATCCCGGAGAGTAGACACACTGCTTGATGATGGGGCTCGGTTAAATAAACTAGAAGATTTGTGACATCCGTTTGGTCTACGAACCAATTTTATAAGCCGACAAGTTCCCCTGCTTAATATAAATGAATTAAACAGGGTTTATATTACAAATTCCCTATAAGGGCAAGCCCCTATAGTTAATTACATCTTAAGTGACGGGAATCACCTAAGAAAACTCTCGATATTAATCAGTAGTTCTGCTCTCAATAATTTCAAAATTTAAGTTTTCAAGGGATTGAATTTTGGAATTTCAATAGGGAATGGATCAAATTTGGAACATTTTATTTTGGGAATTCAAAGGAAGAAAGGAAGGAGAAATCACAGATTCGAAGCGAACTTCGGTAATTTCCCGACTATCCTATTGTTTGGCTTGAATTTAGGAATGCCCTAATGTTTATTTAATGTTTTGATCTTGCCAATTTTAATTAATTAGGACTTATATTCGTATGATGTGATCACACAAATAGCCTCGAAGATGTGAGGGTTTATGTCGTATCGGACGACTACCTCGGAATCCTAAGACCGGTTAGGGCTTAATTTGCAATACAAATGCCTAACGAAGAGTTGAGGATTTATGTTGCACTAGGCAAACTACCTCGAAGTCCTATGGCTTGATTATTTAATTCTAAGAAAGTTTCTTTGAAGTAAACTCGGGTTTTGCTGATGACGATGGCCGTCGTTGCCCACCATGCTCCAAGCTCCTTGTTGTTGCAGAGGTTTAGTTTTAGAAGTCATAAATCGGGAGATGAGAGAAGTGTTCCGGTTTAGAGAAGGTCTTAGTTTCCAAGTGTTTTTATGTTTTAATTAAAACAAATCTTAAAGTTGATTATAACAACACCGGTTAAGATCCCACGGTTCCATCCTTCCGGCATCGTTATTTTTATCGGATTCACTTAGTCCAGATGAATTTGCTAAACTCAACTAAATGAGTTCCACAATTTCATTTAGACCGTGGAAATCCCGTTAACAACACGTAGGTTACATCATCCGAAGTATTCCCGATCATCCAACAAGACGTTTTAATTTAGTTGTAGTTGTAGTTTTGTTGTTCGTTTGTGATTAAATTTTGAGTTGTTTTATATTTTGAAATGTTGTGGCGGTGAATTTTATCTTGTAATGACTTTTTAATTTAGTTTTGGTTTCAATTTTAGGGACTATCCTAAAGGTGTGGGTTTTCATGCAACAGTTGTTTATCATGCAAGAAAAGTAAAGTACATTTGCAATAAAGTAAATTGCAAGGAGATAAATTGCAATAAAACAAAAGTGTACCTTGAGGGTCTTCCCGTCATCCCAAGCTGCACTTAAACACAATTTAGAATATTTAAGCATTTAAAGCAAGTTCTTAGGTAAAGGCTAAGGGAAGGGTTATGGTTTTCTACCAAGTTCTAATCCTATAGCTAGTCACCACCTATGACGTCTAGGTTCTTGTGTTTTGGTTTAAGGACGATTTTCTTCATCAAAGAACAATTAAATTCAATTGTTCTTATAAATATCCTATCATATCGAGGAAGTGCTTAAGACGAGTCTTAAACATCTTTTCAATACCTCTAGGATTATTTTTAAGTCCAAGAGAATTTAATTATACAAATGAACTAATCTTCCAGGAGTTCAAGTTTTGTTGTTATCTTGCTCAGTGAACTAGGACATTTGAATATCCTATGAGTGAAGTAACACTTCACTTAACACTCCGTTAGGAGTTATGACAACAAGAGCTTTTGAGGGCGAATTAATGTTCAAGTGATTTATGATTTAATTTAATTTCAATTAATGGGTTTAAGTTTGGAATAGTGTTCAAGTTGTTTTAGATTTATTTTGAATTCTTTATGTCTTAGGTGATGTTATATTTAATTCAATTTAATTTAGTTTTAATTTTAATTTAATTTAATTTAATTTGGTTTAGTTTTAATTTTAATTTAATTTAATTTAATTTAATTTAATTTTAATTTTATTTTAACTTGATTTTATTTTTTTTAATTTAATTTAATTTAATTTAATATGTTTTAATTTAATTTAATTTAACTTAATTTAATGTGATTTAATTTAATTTAATTTAATTTTATTTAAATTTTAATTTAATTTAATTTAATTTAATTTAAATTTTAATTTAATTTAATTTTAATTTAATTTTATTTTAAATTTTAATTTAATTTAAATTTTTATTTTTAATTTTTTTTAAGGATGATTTAATTTTAATTGTTAAAGTATTAATTTAATTGAAATTTTAAAAGGATTTAATTTAAATGTTTTAACTTTAATTTAATTTAATGATTAAGTCTTTTAGCATTTTAAATTTTGAGTTTGGATTATCATTTTAATTAGAAATTAAACATTATTGAGGTGATTAATTTAGGGATTCTTGAATTAAAGAATAAATTTCCTCCTAATAATATCCCTATTTTAATAATTCCAATTTCTTTATTATTCTTCCAAATTTAATTAATTATTTAATTAAGGTTTATTTTAATTATTCTTAAATTGTTTGGTAGGTTTCTACCCTTTAATTGCCTAAGTTTCAAACATCCAAAATCAACTTAGTATCAAATATTTTACCCACCCTTTTAATTAAACCTAAAATTTTTAATTATAGGTTAAAATTTTAATTACCATTTTGCCTTTTAAACTTACTAATTTCATAACTCACTAAATTGAGCTTAAATGAATTTGAAATTTTTATGTGACTTCACTCATATGTCAATCAAGACATTAGAGGAGAAAATGTGATTTTTCTGTATTTAATTATTTATGTAATTATTTTTGGTGGAAAATAGGGATTTTCAAGGAAAATTTAATAATATGACCAAGGGAAATTTTCTGTCCTTAAGAAAATTATGAGACATTCCGAATGACCAGAGGACCACTTGGACCAATTTTGGTGATTTTTTGAATTATATTCTTTTTATTATAATTATTTTGAATGTTGGAGTATTAATTAATTTAAAAATAAAATAAAGGTTGAAAAATGAATTTTATATTTTTCAAAAATCTCTCTGATATCAAGAAAACCAGAGAATTAATTTTTATAATTTTCTGATTTTTCTTTGATTTATTAGAATTATTTTAGTGGAAATACTAGAAAATACATTTTTTTAAATTTTAAAATTACCTTAGGGCTTTAAAATTTAATATCTCATCATAGAGACTTAAGAAAAATATGGGGTTTGTTCCTAAGTGATTAAAATTCAAAATGTGACATTTTGGTGAATTTTATTATTTTTGTGATTTTTATTATTTTTTAATTATTAAAAATATTAAAATAATGCAAAAAATCAACTTTTTAGAAAATTGCAATTTTAATTTTATTAAATTCCCCTGATATCAGAGAGGCTCCAAAACCAATTTGGTGAATTTTTTAGAAGTATTTTGAAAGTTATAAATTTTTGAAGTTTAATTTTGGCTAAATGGCTTAATCAACCCATTTGATAGGACTAACCAAGTCCAATTGACTTTAAAATTTTATGGTGTGTTCCTCTGATCCTAAAGGTCAGTGGAGAATTGATTTCAAGTCAATTTGATCTATGATTAGCTCTAATTAATTAAAGCTCCATTTTGGGTGTTTAAGCCAATTAGGGTTATTACAAGTGAGTTAACTCAAAAACTATTTTCCCTAGGGTCCTACGGTCATAAGAAAAATCACCAAATTTTCCTAGAATTTATTTCACAATATGCTAATTATTGGAATTAAAATACTCGGAATAGTGACTAGACTTGAAAAATCAATAACTCTTCATAGGGTGGCCTCGACTTTGGAAAATTCGAGGAATGTTCCCAAATTCGAGGCTTCAAAGCTCCTATGCTCTCATGCCATGATGAATTGTATACATGCATGGAGAATTTAAATAGTGCGGAGAGTAAATAAATAATAAAAAATAAAATACTTGATGAAATTACATGATTTCTTTTCCACATTATTCTCCTCCGTTCACCGAGCAAGAGGGTATTTTTATTTTATTTTTCCGATTTTCCTACACAAAGTTATGAATTTTCTAAGTTACGGTAATTAAATAAATAGAAAATAGCCCTAATTTCCTACTTATCCACGCGGCGCCACGCCATCCTCGGCGACTCCGAAAGGCCGCGCGTCGTCTCCGATTCGGCGACCGCCATCCGACTCGGCGTTCCGGGGCCCGCGGTTCATGCACCATCGCGCCGTCCGGCTCGATCCGGACCGTCCGCTCGATACACGCTCGATCCGACGGCTCCCGGTCATCGTCTACGGCCGGGTGTGCACCCGTGACCGTCAACCTTCTAACCCTAATTTCTCACTCGATTCTCAACGGATTTTTGTGTTCTTATGCTCTATGGATTCGTCTTGAGGAGACGAACACATCCATAAGGTAAACATGTATTGAAATTGACTCAAATTAAATAGAGAATCTCTGTAAGCTCAGGAAGAAGAGTGAGTCCATACCTTAGCTCAGAGAAGTGAAGCTTCGATCTGAGAGTTGTGTCACCTTCGATTGGGTCCAAGCAAGCTCCAGATGAAGTCCCTTAGGCTGGTGAATTGTCCAGGTATGATTTCGACCATGGCCGATTACAAAGCTTGGAGTCTGGAACAGATGGGTGGCTCGGAGAGGGGCTTTCATCTGGGAACTCCTTCTCTTGACCTTGTGCAGGTGTGGGTGAGTTTAATTTGAATTTGGTGGAGAATTGGGAGATGTCCTGGTTTTGGGTGGAATTTTGGCTGAGAAATTGGGCTCTATTAGTGGGGATTAGGGCAAATTGTCACTGGGGATCAACTGCTCTAAGTGTGGAGAGTGGTCTGGAGCAATTTTGGCAAGGTTTCAGTAAGGTTTGGTTCAGTACCCTCCATGGCCGAGAGGAGGTGGGGTTTAAATAGGAGAGGCTGGAGGGCCTCCCAGGGGGGTTTAATGGTTGGGATCAGCAACTCTGGTGAGGAGAAGAACAGTGCAGATGGCCATTTGGAGTGAGGCGGCTCGACGAGGTGGAATTCCAAAATTTGGCTCCTCCCGAGGTCTCGGCCATAGTGTTTTCCGGCGATCCAGGGCGGCTGGCCGGCGAGCAAGGGTCACCCTCGAGTTCGGTGGGTCGGGGCTGGGGTTTTGTGTGAGCGATTGACGATGCCATGTGTAAAGAGCTTGGATTAAAATGGCATGGGGGAGAGGCCATTTTGGCTCTAAATGGGTCAACCCATCCTTTTAGGCTAGGTGCACCACCCAATGCTTGGTTTAGAGTTGAAGGGAAAGTGATTTGGATCAGCTTGATTAGTGGGGTCAAGTCGCGATCCAAGTACAATTAGATTTAAACATGGTTTAGGGGAGACATGGAGATGGTTAATCACCTTAAGGGAGTGTGGAAAGGATCTCCTCCTTTTGCCCAATGTGGTAAGGTCACATGTGAACAACTCACATGGCTTGCATGTGGCTTAAGAGTGGCTTCATGGCTTACATTTGGCTTGCCAAGAGTTTGGTCAATTTTCATGGAAAAGGGTTTTAGGAATTTTTTGAAATTTTGGGGTTATTTGATGGGATTTGGCATAATACCATTTTGGTTTGATTTTCATGATGGATTTAGCACTTAGGGAGTGATATTAATTGAGTGAGGATGAGATGAGATTGTAGTGTGGGCTTTAGGATGGGTTTGGGCTTTTAAAATTTGGTAAAGGTGGGCTTTTAAAATGGTTTAAGGGAATGGGCTTTTAGGTTAGAAAATGGGCTTTTGAAGAGAAAAATTTGCAATGGAACATGCCAAATAAATGTTGAGTTTTGTCTAAGGATATGTCATGATTGATTTGAAACAAGTTTGGAGTGGTTTGGGTTTGAATTGGGTTGGATTTGGGTTCATTTGGTAAAGGGCCAATGTATGTCAAATTGGGCTAATTTGGGCCAATGTTGGGTTAGGGTTGAAGTTGATGTAAAATTAATGTTGAGAAATGTTTATGGGAGTGTTTCAAAGAGGTTTCAACTTTTGTTGGGGTTGGATTTTGGGGTTTGGGTCTATTTGGGTTAAGTTTGGGTTTAGGTCAAAATTGGGCTTTTTGGTTTTGGGTTGAATTTGAGTGGGGTTTGGGTCCAAATTTTGGGAAAATTATGTTATTTTTTTGTTTGTGGGGATGTTAGGGAAGGTTTAGAAAAGATTTGGGGTTAATTGGAGTTGAATTGGGTTAGTTTGGGCTAAGTTTGGGTCATGGGTCCAAATTGGGCTTTAAGGTCGAAAGTGAAATTGGATTCAAATGCCAATCAAAATGGGCTTGGATTTGGTCTAGATTGGTGTTGGGGATGTTGAATTGAAGTTTAGAATTGAATTGGACCAGAATTTGGGTCAATTGGGTAGGTTTGGTTTGACATTAGGTTCACTTTGGGTTAAAAATGGGTCTAATTGGGGATTTTGACAAAAGTGGGGTAAATTGACAAAATTGGCCCATGATGTAGTTGAACAAAATGAAATTGGGAATATTTGGGATTTTCTGGAATTTTCTGGGAATTTTATGAATTTTTTGATTTTTGGGTCAAGAGGGGCATTTTGGGTATTTGGAGGGTATTGAGGGGGTATTTTTGGAATTTTTGATATTTTTGGCTATGGATGATCAATTTGATTGGTGAGGAAGTGTTCAAGGTTAATTTTGGGAAATTTTTGGGTGATTTGGAAATTTTGGAAGATTTGGGCAATTCAAGGGCTTTTAGTAGGTTTGGTAGGTGTAGGGTCCAGGGTCAAAAATTGAAAATTTGGAAAATTGAAGATTTGGTAAATGTAAGTGGAATGAAATAATTTTGGGTTGAGCCATGAAGCCATATCAAGCCTAGATGAGCCATGAAGGGACTCATTTGAGGCATTCACTATGTTGTTCCTAACCCTCTTAGCCGAGGGCTTAGGGGTTAAGGACCATCCATGTGGATCACCTTCATGAGTCGGGAGGTCAAGTTGGGTATGGGTGTGGTTTTAGGAGGTGTGTGAAAGTGTAGTGTATAGGTGTAGTGTGTGTAAGTCAGCCCTTCACGGCACCAGGCCACCGCAGGCGGTCCTGAGGCCGAAGAGTCCTATAGGAACTCATCCTTTAAACTTCCACATTTGATTTCAACCCTCTAGGTGATTAGGGGTCTAAAATCAAGTTTGTGGAGTTTGCAGGGAGTTAAGAAGTGGTTTGAATTTCTAATAGGTGGGTCCCAATTCTAATCCTCTAGGATAGTCAAAGGAAAAGCCTAAGGCTAGATCCTAAGTACTAAAAAGAAGAAGAGAATACCTCATCAAAAATGAGGTCAACAAGGCACAACTAATTCAATTTTCAATTTCACAAAAATCTCAAAACTAGGAGAAAGACAGAGAAGACTACTCAGAATGCATAGGAAGAATAACACAAAAACTTGGACTTCATATAAAATTAAAGTTATAAAACAACAGACAAAACTTATCTCAAATTTTCTCCCTAAGCAGGTTCCTTAAAGTTCCTCTGACTCTTCCTTCTTGTACAACACCCTCAATTACTCACTAATAAACTCTCTAGAACACACTCACCTACTAAAACACTTAAAAAATGACACACACAAGACTCAAAATACACACAAAAGAAACCAAGAAGACCCTAAGATGACACACACAAGAACACAAAATTGTCTCTATTTAAAGAGGAAGAAAAATTTCCAATTTTTGCTTAAGAACCTCTTCAAAAAACGTCCAGACTCAATGTATTTTGTCTGAACCGACCTTCTCGCCGTCGGTGGGCTCGTTGGCGCCGTCGACGAGCTTCTAGAACGTAGGCCAATTGCTCAGGCTAGCTGTCGGCGGGCTCGATCTCGCAATCGGCGGGCTCCTTTAAAATATTTTCAAATGCTCTCAGGAAAAACACGCCGTCGGCGGCCTATTCCTTGTCGTCGGCGGGCTAGTTCAATTTTTATCTCTTTTAGTCCTTTACATTCCAAATTCGCTCATTTTTCCAAGTTTTTGCTCCATTACCTATAAATCTTCATACTTGCAATAAAACATAGAAAATACATTTCTTTAAAGTGTAATTTCATCAAAAGTTAATATAAAATCGGTATGAATTTCTTAATACATTTTTCTTTGGTCATGATGGTGGTGCCATAACACCGAAATACACCTCTTGAATTACCCAATCCCCTAAATATCAACCATAATGAAATTTGGATAAGATTTTGGCAAAATTAGACTTGGGATGCTGGTCTAAAGTTGATGGGCTTGGGGTAGATTTGAAATGAACTTCTGTGATTTAATTCAAGACTTGGATTTTGTGGGGTTTTGATTTGGCTTTGGGGGTCTTGATTAATTTGAGTTGAACTCGACAATTGTTGGTGAAATGTGGGTCAATTTGGTAGCTTTGGTAATTTTTGGATGGTTTTAGGTGGTGAGGAGGTATTCTGTGTAAGCTGAATGTCCAAGCCATTAAGAGCCTCCCTAAAGCCTCATTGTCCCGTAAGAACTCATTTTGGATCCTCCATATGTTGGTCCTACTCATCTCTATCAAAAGTTAAGGACTTGGGACCATCCGTACGAGTCTTCAGAAGAGTTAAGAAGTGTTTTGAATTTCAAATGAGGGGGGGGGGTAGAGAATTTTGGTGAATTCAGGTGAGTGTATGCATGACCAAGCAACCCAGGGTTGTCATAAAGCCAGTTGATCCTATGGGAACTCATTTTTGAGTCTTCACATGTTAGTCTTATTCATATCATAGAGAATTGAGGGCTTGAGACCACCCA
Source organism: Papilionanthe hookeriana x Papilionanthe teres (assembly GCA_022702705.1). NCBI lineage: Eukaryota > Viridiplantae > Streptophyta > Magnoliopsida > Asparagales > Orchidaceae > Papilionanthe > Papilionanthe hookeriana x Papilionanthe teres. The sequence goes on from CM040431.1 coordinate 50,729,094, forward strand.
CGCGAGACTTCACAAAAAGAGTCAAGAAGTGATTGAAATTTCTATAGGGGTGAGTCTCATTACTAATACTCTAGGACAGTTAATAGAAAAATCCTATGACCAGATTCTAAGCTATGAAGAGAGTAAAAGGAAGGCCTCAAAATGTAATGATTTGGACTTGGCTTGATCAAATTATAAATGTACTATATCCAGTTTGAGCTTGAGACGAGCATTCACAAATATGTTCAAACATAGTTTGCTTAAAATTTTTAATGTTCATATTAGATTTGTACTTTGCTTGTTAATATTAATTGAAAAGTTCAAAATGTGAATGATTTTTCATATAAATAAAAATGAGTTAAAACTTTGAATGAGTAATTGCATTTTTTTCTATAAAATTATCAATAAATACTTTTATGAATTAAAATAAATAAGCAATTGAATAGATTTTAAATTAGCATCAACTAGTTTATATTAAGTAAATACAATACTAATAAGTTATAAGCAATTTTTTTTTTGCAATTAAATAACAAAAATAAATTATAAGAGATTAGTTCATTGAAATAAAAGAACACATCAAATTTACGTGCATATTAATATTAAATTATAACAGATTATTATTAAATATATTCTAGTTAATCAAATTTAATTAAATAATATATTATATAAAAATAAAATATTTAACAAGTTAGTTATTGAATAACAAACAAATTTTCCTAAGAACATATTAACATATAAATTGTACTATGTTCAAATTTAGCTTATTTAATCTCTGAGTTTTTAAAAAAATACTTAAATTTATTTATTTATTAATTTGAACGAACATGATTGAGTATTAATCAAGTTCCAGTTGTTCAACTAGTGCAGTGGTTCATTTACAACACTAGCCATGACAAATGATTCGTCCCAAACAAAAAAATTGTCTTCATTAAACAATAGAATGTTATCAATTTTTGGTAGTCACAAATTTGAGCTATAAATTTTCTAAGAATTTTTTATGTTAATCAGAGTGTTTGGAGTAATTTCATCGACATCTACAAGATATTGTGTTAAGATTATACATCAAATAAGTTGTTGAAGGCTACTACTATTGCTAGATCAACTTTAACAACTTGGGTCAACCTTGGTTCGGTTCGAGCCCCTCAAATAGTTGTGCCTAATCACAATTGGATCATATGAGAGTGTGATTTGCACTATTTTTTTCACCGTCGTAATAAAATTGAGTGAGAGGTAACATTAAATAATCCTTAATAAAATTATTAAAAGAACTAATATAAGAATTACTATTATATTCATTTCTTCTCTCTCAATGCACTTTCAATATTGTATTAGAAATCTCTTTTTGTCGCATCTTGTTTGGGTCTGGATATAATTAAATGCATCTCTTTTTAAAAATCCCACATTCTATACTCCTATTTCCTCAACATGATAGCTGAATGTATCAGTTGTTCTAATTATTGCCTGTGTGATCAATTACAACACAACTGCTTTGTATTCACTGATGTCTTGATGTGATCTCAACAACATTGACCAGGTGGCCTGACTAATGAATGCTCATGATTTTTATAGGTTAATTAACATTCCAATCACTTGTAGGATCAACAACAAATCTAAGCATTGCATGACAATCAGTCCTGTTGTCTGATTTCTAAAATTTCACTATATTAGATTGGTCCTTTTTTTAAAACCAACATTTAAGCATAAAATGTCTTTTCATTTTATAGTCTCAGTATTTGGCCAATAAATGACATGATTCTTTCGAACACTAAATTCACATGTATAGGCATACTTGCAATACAAATCACAGGCCTCCTTTTCATTGTGATTAATCGTGTCAATGAGTTCTTGTGTAATTGATTTAAACATCTTATAAACTTTATCATTTCTTACAATTTCTAACCTGAGACCTATACAATCATTTTGTATAATATTTACATTGATGACAAATTATTGTAACAAATTGATGTAATGGTACAACCAACACAACGTGAATGTGTTACATGAAATGTTGATAATGAATAAAGTACACTCACACATTAAATAATCGTAAAACACCTAAAGTAAAATTCAACCGGTTTTATGTATGGAGATATTAAAAATATGCAAAAGACTTTACTAATTAATCAATAAGTAACTAATGGCGTACAATCATGCCAAACTTATAAAATACAGTAGTACAACTAATACAACATAGTTGTATTCTAGAAAATATTGCTCCAAGTCGAAAATCCAAGCTTGTTAAAGCAAAATTCATCTGCTTTAACAAATTGGTTGTGTAAAATCATGGACTTACTCATGCATTTCTTGAGCACAAACTTAAAAAAAGAACAAGAGTACAACCGCTACAATATGGTTTCATTCAAAAAAAAAAAAAGTTTTATACTTTACAAAAATATTTAAAAAATAGTTAATAGAATTTTCTAAATAATCAATAAGTAAACTAATGAAGTACAATTATGTCATACTCAAGAAATGAAATAGTATAACCAATACTACATAGTTGTACTCTAAGAAATGTGGTATGCAACATACTATAAAACACTATAAACTGAGATCCAGGCTTCCTAAAGCATTATTCATTTGCTCTAAAAATTTTTGTTTAAATATATGGAGTTTTGCAATTCTTGAGCAAAAATTCAAAAATGCAGGAGTACAATGAATACAATATAGTTGTAATCAAGAAAATATTGTATACTACAAGCAGTAAAACTCTCTAAATTCAAATTCTAAGCTTCATAAAGTTGATTTCGGTTGATTTAACTAACTGTGTGTGTAAAAATATGATTTTATTTACGTTTTTGTTAGCATAAACTCAAGAAATATATTACAACTAGAACAACATATTCTTACTTCAGGAAAGCTAAATATTATATAAAGTAAACCACTCCAAATAAAAAAAATGAAAACTTCTCAGTACACATTTTATAAAAGCTTCTTAAAGTACAAAAAAGAGAGAAAACTAAATGATTTTTACGAAAGAAAAAAATAGAATAGATTGTACTAAAGTTTCAAATAGAATACTAAACAGTCTTACAAATTAAGTAGATTAATAAAATTATGTTTGAAAACTGCCACTGAGTTCAATTGTATAATATCATCACAAGAGGGACAAGTAGAGATGACCTCTGAGCTTATCAGGCTAGCACTCTGCATGTTCTTAATCCTCACAATTTCTTCCTCTTCTTATTTTTTGTTTTCTTCTTCTTCAGTTTGGGCAATAAGAAAATATTACAAATCTAAAACCTAAAAATTGAGAAACCTTTATATATTTATTTTTAAATTTTTGTCATGTTATTATATTGCGTGCAAACCCAAATTCCAGACATGTCGGTTCGGGTTGTGTCATATACATCAGAATTTATATATAAAATATATTTGGAGACGTGTCAGTTCGGGATTAGAATCCGGATGTAACTCTACATCCAGTCTTAGCTCGTAATATTTTCTTGTAACGGTGCCCTATAATTAAAATCTTGCTGGATATTTAATATTTATGAAATAATCCTGATTTAAATTCTGTAATTTGTTTAAGATCACTTATTTTGGGACATTTACATACATAGCGCACATTTCTTATTTATTAATATATCTCACACCTAAACTTTTATTTTTTTATTTTTAATTTTTAATTTTATTTTAAAAATGTATTTGCTTTGTGCCTTCTTCGCATGTTTTTATTTATACTTTAGGAACAAATTAGTTTATTTTTAAAAACACTCAAAATATCTACAAGATCATTTTGAGTGTTTTAAATCTACTACACATGTAATATGTTCAGTAAAAACATATATATATATATATATATATATATATATATATATATATAATTAAAAAAATAGAGAACAAAGTTAAATGGGATCCCAAACGGACACTAGTATATTTTGAATAGCTATCATGTCGCAAAAGCACATTTTAAAGATTACTTAGCAATAAAAATAGTTGCATTGTGCTAAAATCTAATTGTAAAATCCTGCAATGAAAGTACTAATGCACTATGATGCACAGAAAATCCAAACTCCCGCACCAACAACAACCTGTGTTAGGCAGAACATAAATCTTGGGCACAACTCAAGCCTGATCAAAGAAACATTACAAAAAAACTGTCATTTGGTGTTGAATTAGAGTCATAAGATGACTAAGCACATATAGTCTCATAACTTTGCTTGATTAATTTTAGGGGTGTCTACAATGATTTGAGCACAAAAAATTCTTGCTTGTGTTGACCCGACAATTTGGCTTGTCAAGTGGAACCCGACTCGCATTTAACCCGAACTTGACTTAAACGTGTATTTATGCATTATAATAAAAGGGTTACTTAGATCAGGCTTGTCGGTTAGATTGAACATAAGTTAGGCGCAATTCAAACTTTCTAACCCCTTATAAGAAATAGGTTAGGTTCCAATTATACAAGTTTAGGTCTACCAAATTAAAATCATATATAATATCAAGCCATTAACTTGATTTAACACCTCTAATTTATTCTATGTTAAATGACCGTCAAAAGTATCGAGCAATCAATTACATTATTCAAATACTCAACAAAATAATAGGTAGAACGCCTGTATTTTTATTAATTATTTCTGATTCAATGTACCTCAAATTTTAAGTTGGAAAATGCCAATATATCATTTGTCTTCCTATCATTTTTCTCACTTTGAGTTGCCTACCCACTCGCTCAGTTGAGGGAGGGGCTACAAATCTAAAGCTAGTACTTTTGATTGTAAACAAGATTTCCTTGTTTGTGCCATATATGAAGGTTAGTATAAATATATTTTTCTAAATCATTATTTGATGCCTCATTCATCGCTACATTCCTAAACTTACTTTTCAGTCCAATAATCTACATTAGTGCTTGCTCGGCAGGATCTCCCTCTTCTAAAATCTTAAATGATATTAAGATCAAATATAATTTAAGATGGGCTTGAATACATTCTATTTAATCTAGAGTTGAGGATGCTGTTAACCCCCACAACAAATAGGAGGCAAGTTAACCACAACAAATGGGAGACAATAATAGATCACACTACGAAGCATAAATTTTATGCAAAAAGTATTCCACCAACACAGTTTCGCTCAGTTAATCAGCACTAGCTTAAGAAAAATATGTTACATTGATGCCCTATCTGTAATCAAAGCTTGATTTTTCCACTAGTATGCATAGAAGCAGAAGAATGAAGTTGTTCATTCAAATCTAAATACATACATAAATTCACACATATATTTGTTCATATATACATAAGACACTTTTTATTATATCTTGAACTAGCTCGATCTGACATAGGCGCATGACATTTCAATTCAATGCAAGGTGGATTTGGCTCATTGATCAACTCAGACATTTCAACCCAAGCAAAAAAATTGATTATCTTTTTCAATAATCTTCGAGCAAAATTTCGATATTCCAACATCAACATTTGAAACAAGAGGAATTCTTATCAAACATGCTTTTCCTTTGAGCCCCAAACCACCGAATGCCCAAGGTTTATATATCTATGAAACCCACCAACCAAAGGTAGGCCAAAGATGGAAATGAAAGAGAGTCAAATGGGTGGAAGAACCACTTGTTGAGCAATACTTCCCAGATTGATTACATCCAAATACCCCTAATTTACATGCACATTTTCTTCGTTTTTTATAAACTATGACACAATAAATACAAACTACACTATAAACACTACACTTCTTAACTTGGGCTACTAGATTTTACAATATCTAATTTAAATTTAATAATCTGCTATGCTATGCACAAGATAAACGTAGGAAATAAAATGATTTAAAGAGTGCGAAGAGCATTACTTTGAATGTTATTTGACCTTCAGAGCAAGCAGGCTATCACAACGTGTTCTACTTCAGTATTTCCTCAAGTTAATAAGTAATTAATTCTTCAAGTATTTTATGGCAGACTACTAAATAACGAAACTATTACTGATTTTAATCAGTTGCAAGTTATAGTTCTCAATTATAGATAAGATAACGAAGCCTGATACACGAGGAACCGCAATAAGTAGATCTTATTACACGTGGATGAAGTCTGCAACTCTACATGCATACTTAAGGAGTATTTAACTATGTATTCGTTACTCATTATGTACTACAAGAAAAAATGGAATGCACAAACCATGCAATATTACGCTTTTTAGCATTTAGTGCTACGATACGTAATTTAAATGTAACAACTTCTCCACAGCCAGGCTAAAGACAAACAAATATGAAAAACAGCACACTAAAAATCGAGCAGCATTTTATAAAGGAAAATAAAAGCAAACCAAACATCCAAATCTCATTGATAACACATTAAAACAGCTTTACAGAAGCATTCGAGGATTTCAACCATCTCTGCCTAACCTGTCCGAACATTAAGAGAGACTCAGAAGAGTTTGTATGGGGAGGAGGCATCCATAGGGTGGATGAGATAGGTAAGAACTAAAGCCACCAGCATCAGGATGTAAGCAATTCCTTGGTCGATAGATGTTCCTGCAAGTAAGAAATGTATCATTTTACTATAGGTGTGAAAAAAAAAAATATCATTTTACTATAGGAGTTCAAGATTTAAGCATATCTAAAGAGAAATTCCCTCAATAAAAATTAGCGCATGAGCGTTTATATTGAGAGCAATAATTTTCATTTGTCATTTATGGGATAGATCATTAAAATATATCCTTCGCAGTAAAGATTCATTCACTACTTAATTTGAGGACTGTTCTTCGGGTTAAATGTAGGATATGTAATTTCTTCATTTATAGGATATCTACTTTCTATTTGCAAGGAACACTGCTGTTTGAGCAAAATGTCTTAAACTAAAATGATTGCATCATATTGAGTCAGTCAGTTAAATGATAAGGCATTTTCCAAATTTTCAAAAAGATAAAACTGGAGAAGAGAGGTGATACACAAGTTGTTGGTTATCAGTTTATCATTTGAATAGTAAGGGGAAGTGCGAAAGGCTTGCACCTTCTTCCTCCTTCAAAAGTTTAATGACCACTGCAACACTTGTTTAAAAAAGAAATTAAAAAAAAAACAAAACAAAACAAAAATCCTTTGCATAAGGGAAATAGGGACAAAGTAGACCTTCAGCCGTTGGAACAAAGACAACCATAAGTCCTTAATCAGTATATTGCAGATATATTTGGTTGAATTGGAACACCCCCTAATTTGTCCATGTGTTTTGCATTTTGGTCAATTCAATCTGAGAAAATAGAGTATCTCCTCAACCTATTTTAGTATGGGATTAGAAACAAGCACATGAACCTGTTATTGTGAAAAGCATAAACAATGAAAACATCTCCTAAAAGAGAAAAGTTAAATCAGAAAAAAAAAATAATAATAATAATGGGGCAGGACATTCTAATAACTTTGTTGGTATGACGGCCTTTTGTTTTCTACCTAATTATACTCTTTGATATGAATTTAAAATGAATTTATATCACCCAATTCTTATGTATTTAGATATCCAACAACCAAACTTTATTCGTTACTTTTATACTGCCCAAATCTTGGTATCACTAAAAAATATCACCTTTTTAACTTTTACAAGGTGAAAGACACATTTTATTGCATAGGTAAGGTTGTATCCAAGTAAAAGGTGAAGTTTAGGTGTTAGGTATGTGAGAAGATAGGAATTGAATGGTATGTAAGTAAATCTTCCAATTAAATTCCAACAATAATTTACACCCCATAATGGATGATAATAAATAGAGGCATTGAACTTATAATTTTTTCAATGATGAAAGGAAAGGGTCCAAGCCTCGAACAACTGAGACCATCTAGAATATGAAAAGCTACACTGGGAGCTCTCGACATGGTAGAGGAAGTTATTAATGGTCACTAAACAGTTGTACTATCAAATGCCACTTAAAAGTCCTACTAACGGAGGAAAACAGTACATTTTCAGAAGACAGGTTTTAAAACATACACCTAACAAAAGGTCACTTAAAAATGCGGGCCCAAGTGTAATAATTCCTAATAATAGCCCAATGGCAGTATACAACCTTAACAGCTTTAATAAAATTACCATACAACACATGCATCAAAAACATACTAAGCTGTTGCTTGCTTTATCAACAGAAGGGGAGTAAATGGACAATTAAACTTTCCTTTGTTCCATTTTTTTCATTTTTTTGCTAAAGTTGTGCGATGGTTTTATGTCATCCCCATTTTAAGCTCGTTCACCTTTAAATGTGGCCATATTGACTACATATTTCGGTTATGCTAAAATCCCCAAACAAACTCACAGTTAAAATTTGAATAGTTTGATTCATGATCAACATTTTAGCACCACTATCCACATCCAATTTTTCTCCATTTTATATAAAGCAACACAAGTATCCACGTCGACATTGGTTTTTATGTGTGAATTTATTTGGGGATTATAGTAGTGCTCTATATGTTTTCCATGGATGTAATTTATATGCTAAGCACTCTTCGCAGACCAATAAATACTTTGTTCGAACCAAAAAAAACAAGGAGAGGAAGATGAGCATCCATTCAACAAAAAACAAGTCATAAATATGAAAGAAGTTCGATTATCTAACAACGGACTGAATCCAGCTGAAAAGGGCTTTTGGAGACAAAACCTTCTAAAATTAGTGAGTGCTTAAGGTTGTTTAGTTATTAGGGCATTTACATACATACCACTCAGTTCCTATGCATTTACATATCTAACACCTAGACATTACTTTTTAAATCTATACCACCAAAATTCTCCCATCACATCAAAAATACTATCATTTTAACTTTTAAAAAGTGAGATAAATCTTTTCATGCATAGATAAGGTAGTTTGTATGTAAAAATTTAAACTTTAAGTATTAGATATGTAAATATACAGGAGTCAAGTGGCATGTATATAAATCTTCCTTCGTTTAAAAAAAGCATTCCTCTGATCTATTTTAGCATGCTTGGAGCATCTCTTTTTGGAAAGAATGAATATGAACAATTTTACAGAAATGAAAGTACTGGATAATGCCATTTAGCACCCAAGTAAAGCTCAAGCACTCTTTCGGGCTATGTGGCTGCAAGAGTTAGGCGGTGATTGGTAGTGCCTTTTAAAGTATTTATCAACAGATTCACTAAATCGAGCCAAACGCTAAAATATAGGAGTTTTTGGATTCTGAGTCCCAAAATTTGCCCTTGATTCAGCCTAAATGTGGATTTACTAAATCCAGGGATAGGGTGAATTTAACTGATTTACTAAATCCTAGTTGCAGCCAAACACCCCCTATGGAGATTTAAGCTAAATCTTGTTAAAAAGGGCAACTGACCATTCCAACGATTTAAGAATTTAATATTCTCTGTAACAATTAATAATGCAGAAATAATGAGGCTTATATCTAACAAGTAATCTAATTGGGTATAAATTAGTTTAGCTATAGGTTAGTAATAACCTTTAGTATTTTTTAGTGTTTAAAAAACGAAAATATGGGTCAATTAATCTATTAAATCATTAATCCTATATTTAATCCAATGAAATTTAGTTAATCTATGATTAAATCACAATTCTCTCATAAATTGAATCTTTATTGATAGATAAAATTACTAATTAACTTAGTTCATTAATTAGTTAATATTTTAAGTAATCTAAGTCTAATTAATACAAAATAAAACCAATTAAGAATTAACTATAAGTCTAAGTAATAATTATACTTTAAAACAACAATTTTATTAACTACTAATTACTTAGTTTAATTAATGAAAAATTTTTAAATTGAGTTGGGCTCGGCAGGAAATGGTTACTTTTCCAACCGATTAGGCTTAGAACATAGTTTTAGGGCTTCAAATTTTACGATTATTTAATTTAGCTCATAAAAAATGATAAACAAAAAATATCTTAAAATGTTAGGTATACACATAAAATACAATTCAATTCAACTTTTTGAAAATCTAAATCTATTTGTCATATTCCACATAAAATGTTAGGTATACACATAAAATATATGTCAATTTAACTAACTCTAAAACATGTGAATAGAACGTTATGCAACAAGAAGAAAGGATAACAAGGTAAGCAAATATTTTAAATCTAACTTTTAGACCTTCATAAACTAAATTAAAGAGTCTAAGTACAAACAAAAAGAATCAAATTAGACCGTAAAAATAATACTAATAATAACAATAATAATAATAATAATGCAGATTAATTAATAAATCATTTTAACTAAACTCATTGTACTTGAATTAATATTTTACATAATCATTTACTAATCATTTATGTTAATTTGCATAAATATACAAGTATAGGGGATAGATATGTAAATAGCATAATTTAAAGAGGTATGTATGCAATTTTCCCATTTTAACTAATTTCTTCAAGATCATGGCTATTTTAAGGGCATTTAGCAGCTCAACAGCTAAATGAAAAGCAAATCAAACAAATAAAGTTCAAGATTAGAAAATTATTTGAGATGATTGATATCAAATTCATTTAATTCTGATAAATCAGTAGACTATTTGTTACATCTAATCGACCTATATCAACTCAAATTAGACTAATTGAATCATAATTAGAAATAACCCAAGTAAACTATTAATTAGTCAGTTACCAGATAAATTAAACACAATTATTTTTATGCAGTCGAATTAAATAAGAAATAATATCAAGTTGCATAAATGATAGTCAAATAACACTAATTTTTATGGATAATTTCATTTGTTAATTTATGTAGCTATTACTATTTTGTTTGTTTAGCAATAATAGTTTTAATTATTATATTTCTTTTAGATTTGATTAGGCTAACCAAATTATATTTAGACAAAGAGATCATTATAAAAAACGAATTACACCTTTCTTTTATGCAATAAGATGTCATATATGTAAGAATAAAAATTTGGGTGTTAGATATGAAGCTATAAACTACAAACAAGAATCAAATAAGGAAAACTATAAACAAGAATCCTAGAGATAAATGGACATTAACTCTAGCAGAAAAAAGGGCATCAGGAGGAGAGTACTCACAACGAAATTCACCGCTTCCGCAATCACACATAAAGAACCAATGCAGATGAATGCTCCTTAAAAGATGCATTAGGTAAAAGTTAAAGAAGCGAAAAAAACCGAAAAGCTCATTCGCTCATTCCCAAACGCACAAAAGGAAATCTAGATCTGAGAATAGATCAGGAAGAAAAGAGACAAACCATCGCTGGCCGGCGCCGGAGCAGGAGCGTTGGCCTGAGCTGCCGGCAAGAAGAAGCCGACGATGAGAGACACAACGGCAACTAAGAGAAATGGAGATCCCATTATCACCACCACCGCCGTGATCGCTTCAAGAATCCTCACAATCGGACTCCACTCTCCCTCTCCCTTTGGAAAATGTGGGTGGCTGAAATGGGAGTTAAAGAGAAAATGGGAGAAGATTAACAGGGAATAAGAAAAAGAGTAAATTAGAGATTAAAGCTACGTGACTTCGCTGTGCTTTTGTTGCCTGATGGTTCGCGGGTGTTTCAGAAATAATGGAGCATCGTCTGGTTTTATGGAGGTGGAAACTCGGCAAGGGAGAGAGATGAGAATGGGGAAAGTGCGCTCAGCTCAAATTTCTCAGAAAAAAGTTTGAATTCCAATATTTTATCAAAATTTAATTTGTTTGATTTTTATTTAGTTAATTGATCTATTTTTAAATGAATATCATATATAAAGGGGGGATTTAGGTAGATAACACTTTAGACTCGGGTATTTACAAATTTAATGCCTAAATTTTTCTATTTATGATACGGCATCAACAAATTTTCATCATCTGACACGGATCTCAAAGCATTACACAGATCTCGATGCAATCTTTTGAGCAAAAAACGTTCAAATCTGGATAAAAAGTCATCCAGAGCTCCGATTTCGGCAAACTTATAGTCAAACTGACCGGCTCGATGAAACGGACTCAATGATATCAAAATTAAACCAATCCAAGTCAAATCAAGTCCGAATCAAGTCATTAAACCACTTTTAGAAGCTTTTCAGACATATTGGAAGGTCAAATGGATACCGACATTAGCAAAATCATACTCGAATCGAGCGTCTCGACAAGACGAATCCAACGAGCCCAAAATCACTCAATCTCGACATCGTTAAGCGCCATCAAATGCCCCTTAAACGCCGTCCGATCGAGGGAGCCTTCGAGCCATCCGATCAAAATGGTTGCATTAATTGCACCCAAAACCCTATAAAGAGATCTCAACTCTCACATGAGAGGGGGGAGAAAGGAGAAAGTTTGAAGTCTCGAGGAGAAGAAGCGCTTTGCATCATCGCCGACCGCCGTCGATCACCGCCGATGCGCCGTCGACCACCTCTGATCGTCGTGAACCTTCGCCGATCGCCGTGAACCACCGTCGATTGTCATCAACCACCATCATCAGTATACCGTCAATCGACGTTGTCATCTACATCATATAATTACCTTTTCCCGTCTGTGGGACGAAGGATTTCTGTAAAAGTTAATCAATAGTCGATTCTCGCAACTGGGACAGACCCCGTGGTTTTTCCATTTATGGGTTTTCCACGTAAAAACTTCTGGAGTCACTGTTTGTTCCCTTTTCATCTGTGTGCGTGCTGAAATCTCGTACAACGCTAAGACGATAATCTGCTACTCTACCACCTCGAATTTTCTAGTACGCATCAATTTAGATGCACAACAATTGATACATATTTAGCACCTAAAAAATGGACCACCGTTTTCTCGTTACGAAAAATTTTACATACGTAGTATTTACGTAGCTCTACGTGAGGACTCCAATAATATATCGTCGTGTGTGTTATATCAGACTCACCTAAAAAAATCTTAACTCCAATAACGACACAATAACCCCTCAACAACCCCCAATAACCTCTGTTGTTCCACTGCAATAACTCTTGCAATAACCCCAGCAATAACCTCCCAATAACCTCCGTGGTTCCACTTCAATAACTCTCAACAATAACTCCCCCAATAACTCCCCCAATAACCTTCATGGTTTCACTTCAATAACTCATGACATTAACCACCCGCGATAATCCCCTAATAACCCCCAATAACCGTCACGGTTTCACTTCAATAACTTCACAATAACATCTACATTGCGGCATATTACTAGAAGTCCTCACACAGAGCTGCATAGGGACTCCATATGAAATATTTTCTCTTTCTCATCACTAGTTAAATTTCACACAAATCACAATTTATCTCAATTTTAAAAATATAATTTATAATAGAGGGTTGCAATATCTGTGGCTGACATTATAAGGTTTTTAATTATATGATATACTATGCAGAAAAAAATTTCTTAATTGGTGCTAATCTTCTTTTGATTTCAGGGGAACAACAGAAAATAAGACAAATAAAATAAAAGTATTACTGTCTTATTTTCATTTATGCATGCAGTTGAGGGCAGAGAAAGATTGAATGAATGGCTTACCTCTTTCTGTGCTCTCTGTTGGTTCCAAGTTAATGGATCGCTGAAGGACAAATTGAAAAAAAACAATATTGGAATTTCAGGAACTTTATTTTTATTAATTGAAGAAGGAAGAATACAAGGCTTAAGAGAGTGCAATTACATTGTAACATAACAACCTATTTATACAAAACAATGAATAACGTAATAAAGAAAAAAACGTACACAATAATCGCAGGCATTAAGTAGCATTAATTCGCGCCTATTATAAACCTATATTTATTCCACTAATTGTGTAATCAAATTATGTCTATTATAGAGCCCATATTTATTCCTTTAATTGCTTAATCAATTCAATCTTATATTTATTCCACTAATTATGTAGCGTCTTTTTTTGCTCATCAATTAATTTTGACCAATTCAAGATTAGATTCACAATCTCCCCCGTAAGCTTGATTTGGTTCGAAATTGTTTACGACAAGCAGCTCTCGTATTTTCGCGAATTTGACTCTTGTTGAAGTCTTGATGAGAATATCCGCACGTTGCTCTCCTCGATGGACTCGAGCTCTTTCTGCAAGACCTCATTCCATGCCTCCTCGGTTGCTGCCTCGTGATATGTTGTTGGCTCGTTGGAAGTGAGCAACAACAACTCATCAAGATCCATCTCTACAAGAGGTGCCTCCGAATAGATCTCGGCAAATGAGCGAAATTTCTTGGGAGTATCTTCAGTTGTGGATCTTCCTGAGGTCTCTTGTTGTCTTTGAGAGTTCGGCGTGACTACTGGTGTTATTGGCGAGGTTGAGTGGTTTGGTGAAGTCGAGTCCGCTACTTCTCCGTCATCTTGTAAAGTTCCGAACTCCACATAATTTTGTACGTGCTTGTCATCATCGTTGCACCATTCCCACTTCTTCTCCTCTTCAAACACTGCGTATCTGCTCACAAGGATTTTTCGACGTGGTGGATTGAAGAATCTGTACGCCTTACTTCCGTCTTCGATGCCAAGGTACACCATTGCTTGACTTCGATCATCAAGCTTCTTGGGATTTGGACCTGCAACCTTCACATGTGCGGTACATCCAAAACTCTCAAGTGCTTCAAATGAGATCGCTTGCCGAACCATGCTTGGTAGAGGGTATAATCTCTCAGCTCCAAGCGGTTCAAGAGATAAACAGCATGTCGTACCGCCTCTCCCCAGAGGTTAGCTGGGACTTGCATGCTCTTAGCCAAGCTTCTCGCAGTGCCCATCACGGTGCGATTTCTCCTTTCCGCCACACCGTTTTGTTGAGGTGTGTACGATATCGTGAGGTGACGCTCGACTCCCTCTTCTTTGAAGAACTCTGCGAACTTTTGGGAAATGAACTCGCCACCTCGATCAGTTCGCAAAGTCTTCAACTTGTACTCCGACTTGTTCTCCACGAGCTTCTTGAACTCCTTGAATACTTCAAAGGCTTCTCTTTTTTCCCCCATCATCTTGAGCGCATAAAAGTTTATGCGCCCAAGTCTCGCATGCCATAACCAAGCCGGATCTTCTAGTGATATTAATAGAGAAGTGGGTTGACTTGTCTCGAGGGAGATCTTGTACAACCTATTTGGCAATTTCTCCACCTTCATCAATAGGACGCCATTACAGTCGAACATCTTCAAGAACGAGCCGACTAAGGTGATCGTGTTGCCTACTTCTGTCATTTGACCGAGACTTATGATATTACTTTTTAATTTTGGAATGTAATATACCTCGGTCATTAGACGTTGATCACCGTTCTTACATATGAATGTGATGGTTCCTCGGCCCTTGATCTCGACGAGTGAGCCGTCTCCGAACTTCACATTTCCGGTGATCTTCTCATCGAGCTCATTGAACTTCTCTCGATGGCCTGTCATGTGGTTGCTTGCTCCGTTGTCAAGATACCATACGTCGGTGTGATTATACTCCTCACCACTTGCAAGGAGGTGCGCCATGACTTTTTCTTCATGGAGCAACACCATCTTTGGTTCCTCCTTGGACGATTCTTGCGTGAACTCTTCGAGGATTACCTTCTTGTCTTCGGGCAAGGGATTCGCTACTCCCTCGGCAAACATCAACGCTGGCTACTCGTCATGGAGGCTAGTAAGGTTTGCTTCCTCTTCGTGCTTCTTGCTACGGCATTCAGACGCGTAGTGTCCATACTTTTGACAAGCATAACACTTCACTGCACTCTTGTCTTTGCGGGGTTTGATGTCTTTCTGTCGATGTGAGCTTTCTCCGCCTCGAGCTTGCCCTAGTCCCCGCCTTTTGCCACGACCTCGGCTATCTCCTCCGTTGCCGCCGGTACTTAACAATTCAGAAGAAAAATCGGCTTCTTCGTTTTTCTTCATTCTTGACATCCATTCTGCATGCGAGAGCAAGAGGTGCTTCTCCTCCTCAAGGTCTCCGTAGCCGCAAAGTCTCTCTTCTTGGACTTTGAGACGACCGACGACCTCTTCGACGGTCATGTTTTTTAGGTCACCGAATTGCTCGATCGCGGCGACGATCTGCATGTATTTTTGTGGTACGGCTCGAAGGAATTTCTTGACGACGGAGATCTCCTCCACCTTCTCTCCCAATGAGCGGATGCCTGTCACAATGGACGTCAATTTCATGGTGAAATTGTCCACTGTCTCTCCACCCTTCATGCAGATTGCCTCGAAGTGAGTCCTCATTAGGTTTGCACTTTCGCCTCCTTGACACGCTCCATGCCGACGTGCATCGTCTTTAGTGCTTCCCATTCTTGCTTGGCGGAGTCCTTCTCTGCCACCATTAGAAGAATGTCCTCCGGTAGCGCTTGATAGATAACAGCGAGAGCCATTCTATCCTTACGCTCTTCGACCTTGTCTTGCTCCACGGCGTCCCACACTCCTTGAGCCTGTAGGTTCACACGCATCTTCAACACCCACACCGAGTAGTTACTCTTCGTGAGTAACAGATAGGTGAGCATCACTTTCCCTTCTCTTCCGATCTTCATTGCTGTCATATCTCCTACGATAGCTTTGCTCGGTGACGACATGTCCTTCAGCTAGTGGCTTTGATACCAATTGTTGGTTTCAAGTTAATGAATCGCTGAAGGACAAATTGAAAAAAAAATAACAATATTGGAATTTCAGGAACTTTCTTTCTATTAATTGAAAAAGGAAGAATACAAAGCTTAAGAGAGTGTAATTACATTGTAACATAACAACCTATTTATACTAAACAATGCATAACGTAATAAAGGAAAAAACGTACACAATAATCGCAGGCATTAAGTACCATTAATTCGCGTATATTATAAACCTATATTTATTCCACTAATTGTGTAATCAAATTATGCCTATTATAGAGCCCATATTTATTCCATTAATTATGTAATCAATTCAATCATATATTTATTCCACTAATTATGTAGCGTCATTTTTTGCTCATCAATTAATTTTGACCAATTCAAGATTAGATTCACACTCTCTACTCTCGCTTTAACATTCTATGGATTTGTAAAAGAGAGAAGGCTTCGTTCGGGGCCGAACCTCTCCTTCTGGGGGTTTCGAGATGCAGCATCACCTCCAACAACACATCCGCTAACAGCAATAATAGCAACAACTCTACTTGGCAGCATTGGACACTTACTCGCCTTCAATCAATCGAGCGATTTGATGCCAACTATAAGAGGTTCATTGAGAGTGAGAAATATTTCATGTGTAAAAAGCTAATTCTCTTCTACTTTTAATTTTCTTTATTTATTGTGATTGCCCCTTATAAAATGACACATATGGGCCTATCTCCCCCTTAACCTGTAAGTGTGAATCCTTTGGCGCCCAAAAACTTTACTCTTATTATGAAAAAGGGCCCTTAGAAAGGTCAACTTCCAACTGCATCGTTGAATCTTGAAGACTCAAATGCTTGATCTTTGGATATCTGGTTCCAATTGGTCTTCGTTAGCCTCTGTTTACTAGTGCTAGATCTCGATCATCTGTCAACTTATGGTTCGACATTCTTGATTCGGCTCCATGACCTAATGTTTGGTTTACCCAACGCTAGTTATTACAATGGATGGATCGTGAGATGGTCATTTTGTGATGATCTTGGTTGTCACTTTTCGGTTATACATTTAGTTTCTCGATTCTCTTTTATCTTAGGAAGACATGTTATAGTAAAACTCAAATAACTAAATACTGATAACTAATCTTGATTTATAAATAAATTCACATAATGTCTCTACTCACTTTAATTTTGAGCCCTCTTATAATTAGATTGAGCAAATGTCTCTGACTCCCCGTTTGATTTAGCTCTTCCCTTCTCTTTAACTTGGTTGCTCCCTTGTTTCGTTCTTACTTGTTATGGTTGATCTGACTCAGTCACAAACAAAATATTATTTCTGCAGCTTATGTGTGTCTCTTATGTTTTCTAATATTTTTTAATACATGCCACTGTGTAGAGAGCATGGCTCAGTTGAACTTGAATGAGGTTTCTAGCACCAATTTAAGAGGAGACAAGAGGATGACTGAAGGAATTGATCTCCTTGAGCATGGCGAGAATGTAGAAAAAGTCAATCAGATTAGTGGGGAGGATATCTGAGTGATGGATGAGGGGATTGCTAGAAGAGCAGAGATCAGAAGAGATTTTGGGGTGACTGCTCTCCCTATTGATGATTCTTTAGTTTACGTGGTGGATGCAAATCCTGTCACTAAAGCAGTTGGTCATTTAGCCTGGTTAGATAGTTTACAGCAGGTGTTTGTTACGTTGATGCAATCAAAGGCCTTCCTTCCCTAGCAGTGGATGAATATAAGAGAAAAATTCCTAACATCTCAAGCTTAGGATAAGTCTAGTTACTTAGGACAATTCAAGTCTAGAAGCGAGTTCATTCTTTGGTGGCTCATCCGACTGGTTCATCACCCAAAAATTAAGTTAGATCCTTGTGTGATTTTTTCCACCAAATTAATATAATTATCTATATCTGTACATTCAATAATAAGTTCTAATTTGTTTGCTGCTCTAATTATTGTGGGAGCCGGGGAGGTGAGAGTGGTTGGTTTTTTTATGTCGTTTGTTCTTCTCTTGTTCGTTTGATATTTTATATTTTCCCCTTTTTTCCCTTATTATTTAGTGGTTACGACATCTTTCCCATAATACAAAGGCTTTTGACTATGGTAATATTATTTGTTTGTCACATTCTTCCAGTGACTCTTTTACTTTTGATTGGTCAACTCTTCTTCCTCTCATCATAGCCCTATGAATTTTGTTGAGGAAGATCTCCAGGTTTATCAAAGATGACCCTAGAGTAGGTTGACTTTTATAAGGTAGCTTGTGTATTCACCTCTTCCATCCAATTTAGAGTGGCTAAGAAGTGAGAGAGGGTGAATACCTTCTACTCCAAAGAGCTGTTATTATATAAAGATCATTTTCAACTCGTTCTTCGACTACCCCTTTGTGGAAAGTGATTAGTATCTTCTGATTTTATGGGATTGTCCTGACAAAATATATGTATAAATAGAATGCCATTATGATGGCCTTGGTGATTTTCATGTGTTTTATTAACACCTCTTGGTTAATTGAGCTTTTTAGGTATCTCTTCGCCTTGCATTCCTATATGAAATGATTCATTCAGTTCACTTTGGAGAGTAGGATTATCTTTCGGAATCTAGACAGTTAGGTGATGGAGTAGAAGCACAAGTTTTTTTTCACTTCAATTAAGTGAGGTTGGCCAAATGGGATAAGCCCGACACACCTGTGAAGGTCAAGCGAAAAACTCTCTAGAGTGTTCTACAACAAGCTCATAGAGTCAGTCTGATTTACTCAAGGATACGGACACAATGATCTCAAAATTAGTCTAATTCGTGTCTAATTCAGCTCAGGTCAAGTCATTAAACCACTCTTAAAAGATTTCCAAACATACTTAGAAGGTTAAAGAAATGTCAAATCTAACAAGCTTATAGTCGAATCAAACATCTCGACAAGACAAATCCAGCGAGCCCAAGGTTGCTCAATTATGATATCATTAATGTACTAAAATGTCCATCAAACGGTGTTTCATCAAAGGAATCTCTCCAGACTGTCTGATCAAAGTGGTTCATAGTCTTGCATTAATTGCACCCATAACACTATAAACAGATGATCACCGTTCTCATGATGTGGGAGAGCTTGAGGCTTGATAATAACTTGAAGCTTTAAGAAGAAATTGAAGTCCAAACCACTTCTGCCACCGTCGAATACCATCATTTGTCGTTAACCACCGCTGATTGCCGCAATAATCACTGATCGTCATCGAACACTCCTGTCGTCGTCAACCACCGATGATCGTCGTCGAGCACTGACACGTCGTCGATCACCGCTGATAACCGTCGATCATTGTTGGCTGTCGTCGACCACCGCTGACCGCCATCGATCACCTCCTACTGCCGTCAACCAACACCTGCCGACCTCTACCGGTCACCATTGGCCACCACCCACTGCTTACTACAAGTTCATCTGTGCACCGATATTTTAACTACAAAAAGTGTTTATACTTTTCCAGTCTGTGGGACGGAGGACAGTACATGTAATAGCCAACCTATAGTGGATTTTTTCAGCTAGGTTAGGCATCGTGATTTTTTCTCTTTCTGGTTTTACAACGTAAAAATTTCTGGTGTCATCACAATTTATTTTCTCTCTTCTAACTTTGTGCCGAATCATTACACCACGCTAAAACTATAATCCATCACTCTACCGCATTGAATTTTATAGCATGCATCAAGTATGATAAAAATTTCCCGCCCCCTACATAATTGTCAGAAAATAAATATAGAATATCTTGAGATAATCTAAGTAAATTTTATAAATCTAAGCAGGACCGCAACAAATGCTAAAATGCTAAATACTAAAAATCGACAAAATTGGAGTTGAATCAGCACTGGTAAACTATTCTAATTATTCATAAACCGATTAGTTGTATAATTATTTTTAACCTTCTTATTTTGATTAGATTGCTAGGAATAAGCTATTTAAACAAAAAGTAGAAAAAATATGGGGCCTCACATTAGAATATTATTTAAAATATTCAAATGTCAAAATGTTTTATATTAAAATATTAGGTATTAAATTGATAACAAAATATCATCGAATTGTTATTATATTTTTAAAATTATATTAAAATTATTTTTATATTTTGATTGTTGAGTGCCAAAAGATTCACAGCGGTACTATGACTATTTAACATTCTAGTGTTACAAAAAAAATCTAGCACGCACACAAGTAATAAAAATGACGGGTAGAAACACTAGAAATTTTTACGGTGAAAATCTGAAAAGGGAAAAAAAATCATAGGGTCTAGTCACAACAAACCGCTAAATATTGATGAGTACATCCGCAACCATTTCTCCTTCAGGGGAAAATGGTTACATAGATTTTTTAAGTATAATAGTTGTCTGCAGAAGGATTTATTTTACAACAGTTATCAGCGGTTGCAGCTGGAAGTAGTCAGAACCTTAGTGCACCATCTATGAGGTGCATCGTTGCACAGTGTTTAGGATGATGTAATGCTATATAGGGTGTCTCGTTAGTCTACAACATTGGTGTTTACTCGAAGACATGAGTCTTTACTCCGCATAATGTTTCTTTACTTCGGAACATTGGTCTTTATACCTCATAATGTTTTGCCGCTCCACATTGTATGTCACAACTATGCGAGGGTTTTCATAGGACTCAATTTATAGTGTCTGAGAGTAGCCTCCCTACAAATAAGGAAGGAATCTAGACTATTCCATCAGATGGTCTTCAGAGATTCACATGATTAGATGGCATTTTATGGATAATTAAGTGTCTTAGCAATGTCAAAATTGAGTGATCCTGGACTCAGACTCGTCATATCAAGAAGCTCAATATGACTATAAGCTCGTCGTATTTGCAATTTATTTGTCCCTCTAATTGGTTACCCAAAGCTTTCAAAAGTCATTTAATCACAAGATCTTGCATTGATTTTACCTAGATAGGACCAATTTTGGTGTTATTGGGTCTGTCTCATTGAACAAGTCAGTTTAGTTGCAAGCTTACGTAAATTCAAGTTCTGGATTATTTTCAATTAGAATTTGAATGTTTCTTGGTACTCCAAAATTCATGCTAATCGCCTCAAAATATTTGCTAAATGAAAAAAAATGTTGATGATGTATCAATTACCCTCAAATTTTTAGGTAAATTTGCTTGTTCATCTGAAAAATTATCATAACCGGGTAAAAAATCTAAAAAAAATTGTACTCTTCGGAGGTGGCGCCAGCAATGGAAGGATCGGGCAGACTATGACAACATATGGTTATACCAGAAGAGCAATATTGGCATTAGGTTGTTGTAGTGGTGACAGTCAGCATGGGTCTTTGGATTAGGCAAGCAAGATGTTAGATGTGTGTAGGGTTATGAATTTGGCTTAAAGATCGTTAATCACTCAAATTCAAATTTTGGCTTAAATCAAGATCATATTGAAATAAATACCAAAGGCATGAGCTAAAATTTTGGATTGAATTTTTTTCAAGCTGATCATTACCCTCCTTTGTGATGTTAGGGTTGTGAATTTAGCAAATTTAGTTTGAAGATCTTTAATGCTCAAAACTTGATTCAAATTTTGGCTCGGATTGAGATCAAACCAAAATGAGCTGAACTACGAGATAAAATTTTGGATCGAATTTTTTTTAGCTGATTTTGAGCTAATCCCTACTCGGCTCGAAATCGGAAAGTTAACAATCCAAGATGTGTGGCTGCGGAACGAGCGGTGTGCTGCCTGATACAGTGGATTAACAGATCAGAGTGATAGGGCGGGCTAACCGAGTAAGCTGGTTGAGAGATTTGGCTGAGTGGGTCAGTTGACACCTAGGATACAGTGCAGGCACTGGGGCTTTGGATTGTGGCTTGACAACATCAGTGAGCTGTGCGAACCTGAAATTGGCTAGGACAATGCACATGACTTTATGCGGATGACAATCGAATGGCAGAGAAGTGGCAACTTTTGTTGTAAAAATGGAAGATGAAGCGACCCCTGTGCATAAATGGGTAGATGTTGAAACTGAACAAGATTGAGTGGATCCACATGAATACATAATTCAACAACTAATTTTGGTTAGATCAAATAATGGAGGCAGAGCAGGCGGGTTAAAGTCACATTTTAGCTCTTTTGGATAATTTTTTTTGGCCTATTCGAGCCTATAAAAAGGCTCAAATAAGGAGAAAAATTTGGAGTTTGCTAATCTTCTATTGTGTGATCATCAGAGCTCCCTTTTGTACAATCATTGTACACTTTGGAGTCTCCTAGCCTATTTCTATGCATTTAATAGAACTCCTTTTTGTGTTGTGGTTGCCCACCTTGAAGATGATTTTTTGTGCTTCGAGATGCCGATGTTTAGGGAGCCCTACCAAACTAAAAATTAGAGGAATATCTAGAATCTTGAAGAGGTAATATCAAACTAATATAGGATGACTTGATAATATTTTTGAAGAAATTTTATGTCTCCAACGACAAGGTGGTGAAATTGTCGGTTCAAATCAATCAAACATTTTCTTCTCCTCTATGATAAGTTACTATATACGACGTGACCTTCTGAGCAAACTTATGATTTCTATCTGTGCTAGAGTTGATGGATATTCAGACTGATCACTTTTAAAAGAAATGTGGGTTAAAGTTGACACCGAAGACTTTAACCTGATTGGGCAGATTAATTAGCAACATATATGGTCGTGTTTCCTTCAAAAGCATAATGTTTGATCATTGCATGAAATATTCAATGTAACGCTAGTCTTTAGGATTCCTCTTCATGTAGAATGACAAAGAATTTTTTGAGAAATGGAAGAAACTGCAACAGTTGCCCATCTCCCTCTAAACCATTAAACATGAAATAGTACAAACACTTGTGTTTTGAAAATTCAAGGAAATATAGTTTGAGGTGCAATATGTCTTTGAATTTGTGAATGAGGAATCTTTGTTCAAGGTCTTCCAATCTTTCCATTTTGGGTGATCTTTTCCATCGATCTTGAAGAAACCCTAGAAGGAACACCCAAATCTTGCTTCTGTAACACCTCTAAAGTAGCCCGTGCAAGTTAGTGAATAGGAGATGCTTCCATATGACACCAATATGTTATCTGCTAGAAGATAAGTAGTGGTAGAATAATTATTTAGCAACTTTGTGTTGCACGAAGTCTATCACACACACATTAAGTAATTGAAATAACAAGAAGAGACACCAAAAATTTTTACATGGAAAACTTGAGAAGGGAAGAAATCACGAGGCCTAGTCCAGTCAACACGATGCTTTGCTACTCCACGATGTCGGACATTACTTCGTGTGATGCTTTGTTAATCCTCAGTGTACATCGCAACACCGCGAGGGGCTTCATTGTAACGAGCAAGCAGAGGTTGAAGGCAGTCAATGGTGGCCAGCGAGCAGTGGTCGTTGTGGTTTGTAACTACATAAGCGAAAAGTGTTCGTTGGGTCTTCGATCTGTAACGGTACTAGAATTTAGCTCATTCTTCTCGAACCAGCTCACAGCCCAACTCTTCCTCCAGTTGAAGGTCTTCTGAAGGGGTACAACTCTATTTACAGAATATGATCGACCTCTTTACAAATAAGGAATGAAACTGAACCACTCTATCGAAAGACTTAAAAATTTCTCTGATAAGATGGTGTTTTGTGAACATTTAGGTGCCTTGATGATGTCAGAATTAATGGACTCGCTGCACTCATCTTGTTGATTTAGAATCAATTTATCCTTCCCACCCAAAAATTTTCAAAAATAGTTTAATAGTTTGATCTAAGCATATTTCAACTCAGATTGGCTCAATTTTAATTTTATTGGGTCATTCTCTAACTCTGTTAAAATCAAAATTCTTATGATTTTTAATTTAAAATTGAATATTTATTACTCTATTAATCATCCTAAAATACATACCAACTAACAATATTTTTTGATGACCTAACAATTATTTTACTAGACCGTTTAGATGTCCGTCCCATTTTCACAATATGTACAATTTCAAAAGGAATCGCCATGTGCAGGTCAGATGCTGTCGCCGACCGAGACTGTACCTGCCGGCTAGTGAAGATAATTCGTTCCCCAGTTCCTCGGTCACATCGCCCAAGGAAAATCATCTGGTAAATATCATTTAATAATCATATTAAATTTATTTTTTTCCCCACCGTCAAACTTCTCTAGCGGCAAATGTGGTATCTATTATTTATTTTTTTATATTTATATCACCTAATTTTTTTAGATATCGACCACTAAAATTTAATTTTTTACATATATATCTATCACCGATATATTTTATTTTCTTAAGTTAATATGAAAATTGTGCGATTTAGGTGTCAGATAGATAAATACATAAGAATAACTTGATGGTATGTATGTAAAAATGAGAAAATTTTTACATCAGGACTCTGCATGTAGAAATTACGTGTGGAGTGCTTATAAAATTGAGATGCACGTGACGCGTATGCAAAAAAAATAGCATTCGGCCAAAATAACACAGGGAATATTCCCTGTGTTATTCATGTGTTATTCATATGATATTGTGTGTTATTCATGTGTTATTGTGTGTTATTTAAGTGTTATTCTGCTCCTAGAATATTTTCGGTGTTATAATAACATAATAACACAGGAATAATACATGAATAACACACAATAACACATTAATAACACGGGGGGCTCGCGCGATGTTACTGAACTGCGCACGTAGCTTTACGTGTGGAGTCCTTATGTAAAAATTTTCCCTAAAAATGCCCCTAACTTTTTTTGGCTATTTATTATGAGGGGGAGCTTAGATAAATATGATCATAAAAAATTGATGATAGAATGCTTGTAATCATTACAAACATAATAGTAAGTTTAACAGCATAACAATGAAGAATACATATGTTACTAATATATTAATAGTTTGTTTAGTATGTTATTTTTTTTTTCCTCATTCATTTTAATGAAAAAAAATATTTAACCAGTGGCCCTCAAGTAGTTTTGCAATCATTTCTCCAATCAGGACCTAGTACATGTATATGCAAACCTTCCAATGTATTAATTATTTTTTTTTACTAAGATGAGTTCAGGTCCTGATTAGAATTCTGATGAAAAACTGCATCAGGATACTATTTTTTCCATCTAAATGCATTTACGATTAGCCCAAAAGCTGAAGGCCTTGTTTGCCATCAAATTTATTTGTTGTATTTTATTTGTACTTTGATTTTAGATAAAAACATATTAATAATTTAAAAAACAAATTGTTTTAATTAGGATAAATTTTGAAAATTATACCTTTTTATAAATATATATATATATATATATATTAAAAAATAGTTTACATGTCAAGTTATTTGTTAGCATTCTCATTCTTTTATATATTTATATATATATATATATATATATATATATATATATATATATATATATATATATATATATATATATATATATATTAAAATAAATATCTTTTATTATGTTATCTTGCAGCATTCTCAATAATTCAAGATAATTGAATAATTAACTTATTTGGCTGACTTTATCACTTCAATTTAGAGTGAAGCTTTTTTTTTTCTTTATTTTGGATTCATTTGTTACTTCAAAAACTAATACTTTCATTGTAATTAAACTAAACCTTATATATATTGAAATCATTTTTTTTTTGCATTATTTTTAAAATTATTAATGAAAATTGCATGTGATAAAAATAACTTTAAGTTCTAAAATAATTATTTATTTTCTCTTTTTTTTTTTTTTGAAAGTTGACAAATTATTATCTCTTAAATAGATTTGATCTTATAATTTTTTCTTTTGTATAGTGCAAACTTACATTTTATAAAACTAATTTTCGAGAACAAGGATTCATCTTTATTGGAGTTATATTTTGGTAAACTTAATTAGATTCATTGTCTTATTAGTTGTTATATTGGTAGTTAAACATCGAATTGCATCTTCTCTTATCTCCGTTTGTCATTTTTTAGATGATTTTTTTGTTAGAATTATCTTTCATGCATTAAGAAATATCTTTGTCAAAATTATCTTTACAAGAAGGAATGATCATAATATATATATATATATATATATATATATATGCACATATTGTGTCCTGTTGGTTAGGCCGGCTTCGGCGTAAGTCCCCTTAGGTCACTGGTTCGATCCCCCATAACGCGGGGTTCTTGAATTTTCAGCACACGGGCAGGCTCCCAGACCTGACGGGAGCTCAACCAAGGGGTGATCAACAGTCTCCGACCATAATCAATCTTTAAAAAATATATTTAACATTTTTGTAGGTTTATTTACAATTGAATATCACAGTGCATAAGTTATGATCATATTTTCCCATTTTTGTAGCTTTATTTACAATCTTTATTTTTTCCCTTTTATAAGTGGCTTGGTATTTTGTGTGAAGTTATAATAACATAGTTTTTGTTCATCGTGACTCATTATTATGTCTGGAGCACATACTGTGCGAACTCTAATAATACAACATCATTTGTAAAGTGGTGGGATAGGATTTTTTGTGAATTAAAAATAATATATGAAAAAATCTATGTTTTCACCCGACCCAACCTAATGACTGTCCGGTGGTATTCTGGTGTTGTTATAGTGGTATTTTGGTGCTATCATGGTGGTATTTTGGTGGTATTCCTATGGTAATCTTGTGGTATTCTTGTGATATTATGACGATATTCTAGTGATATTATGGTGGTATTATGATAATATTCTAGTCGTAATTTGGTGGTATTCTTGTGGTATTATGGTGGAATATTGGTGGTATTGTTGTGATATTCTGGTGATATTCTTGTGGTATTTTGATGGTATTTTGTTAGTATCCTGAGATATTTTTGTGGTATTCGTGTAGTATTCTTATGATATTTTTGTGATATTATAGTGGTATTATGATGGCATTTTTGTGGTAGTTTGGTGTACCAGTAGAATACTATCATAATATCACTAGAATACCGCAAGGAAAACAACATAATACCACCAGAATATCATAAGAATACCGCCAAGATATGCCAGAATACTATTAAAATACTACGAAAATACTACTAAAATACCACTGGAATATCACGACAATACCACAATGACACTACCGAAATATCACCACTATATCACCAACTTACCACCAGAATACCACCATAATATCACTAAAATGCCACCATGATGTCACCATATATCATAATATTACCACCAAAATACCATAAAATTACCACCAGGATAACACCAAAATACCACAAAAATATCACCATAACATCACTAGAATACCACAATATACCACCAAAATGTCACTATTATACCACTAGATTACCACCAAAATATCAAAAGAATACTACTAGAATACTATCAAAATACTATCATAATATCACCAAAATACCATCGGACAGTCTTCAGGCAGGTCACATGAAGAAATAGTTTTTTTTTTATATTTTTTTAGTTTGCAAAAATCTAATCTCATCACTTCACAAATGACGCTATATTATTAGAGTATCTACGATAAATTCTCTAGATGTAATATTTTCTCCACCCGAGAAAGTGTACCTATGTTACAATTGTTTTTATGGGCTGAGGGTAAAAATCTTTTCTGACTTTTCTTTTTATTCTTATTTATTTTTTCAAACTTATGTTCTTTTTATCTCTTATTATTTTATTTTTGCACGTAATTATTTTTTATTGTGGTATTATAAAAAATCAGTTTTGAATTAGAAATATTCAATAGCAATTTTAAACGTCAAATAAATTCTTTAATAAAAGCAATTCATCATCTCCTGAGTGTTCTAAACATAGGTGACTTTTATTTTTTTAATTTATTCATAATAAAATGGGAGGTGAATATTGGAGGTGATATAATATATCCGGGAGGAATTCAATTTCTATTGGGACCGCTTGGTTGGATGAAAAAATAATAAAAATAAATATAATATAAAAGTAATATATTGTATTTAAAATATTTTAAAAATGTGTGGCTTACTGTAAAATAAACATATGACTTTATATTATTTTATTTGATTTAATGTAGATTGAAAACAATGTATTTTAAAATGTATAAAGAACTATTGGCCAGGGATGGCGATATCCAGCAGCGACGAGCGACAGTGTCTATGGACGGCTGGGGGTGGCGAATGGCTTGCGGTTGTGGCAATGATAATAAAACTAGACCTAAGAAAAGTATTGGTCTCTTTTCTCATGGCTTTCTAAATGTTTGAATCAAAATTTAATAATTCTTTTATGTGATTTTAGTAAACTTTACATGATATTTTCTTCGAAGTTACCACAAGAAATGATTTATACATGACATCTGATGGCATGCTAGCTTTACTTCGAGATGTTGAAAAAAAATTTCGTTGGGCAACATATCTACTATGTTTGAGAGACCAGACAAAAAATTTTAAGCAAGCAAGATAAAGCTTGGGTCTATCTAAGGTAGAATCCACGTGTTAGAGAATGCACTTATTAAGAAAAGCATATTAGCTATCTTTTTAACCATGGCATGCCAAACATCAAATTTATTAAAGCTTACTTGCATGATTTCTCAAAGGAGATATTATTAAGAAGGCTTTAACCAATAATGGGGATTAATATGGGATCATACCAACGATATAACTGAAATATGATCCTACTAAACTCCTATCAAGGTCCAGATGATGCACTATGATAGACGTTAAGTTCATGAACTTGACTATCCAAGCTTGCATAAAAGCTATCAAGTACAAGATTTCAATGAGCTCAAGTCACCCATCAAGTGAGGTGATTTGATTCATTTTGTGATCTTTGTATTAGTTTCATTCAGGAAGCTCTAATTCACTTCAAGGAAATATTAGACAAGTGAAGCCAAAAAAAAACTAATGAGGATGTGACCCCAAGAATGCATATGAAATATGGGAAAATGTGATGTTATTAAAGAATAATAAGCTCGAGATAAGAATACCTTTATGTCAACATCAAAGGAGATTAAAGGGGATCACTTGCAGATACCAAGAGATGTATGTGTGATGATCACTTGTTCATATTCTACGAGAAAAAATCCTTCTATAAATAATGAAAGATCTATCTAATAAGGGATGATTAATTAATCCCCAGACACAGATTCTTTAAAATTTCTTAGTGAGATTGGTTAGGATTGCTGGGATGTTTTCCTATTGTGTATCCACCATAAATCTTAGAAATTTTCTATATAAATGACCAAACGTGTAATTTTAAAAGTAATATACTACCTCAAGAGATAAAAAATATTACCTTAAAATGGATCTAACTATTAAGATAAGGAAAATCTTTAAATTTTATGGACCTGCATTAACCAGGGGTTTTCCCCTAATTTAAGAGTGTAAAATAGGGTTTATTTTATTTTGAGGTATGATAATCCTACGAGAGTAAGCCTTCATAGTTAATTATATCCTAAGATCTTTGGCTCCTGAGAACACTCTAATTAAAGTATTGGCTTATATCAGGCATGATTATATTGTAAGTTTATCGAAGATTAATGTTTCAGGATCTCAGATCGATGAATGGGTTTAAAATGATTTGAGAGGAATTGAAAGGTTGAGACTTACAATCCAATGATAATGTGTCATAACAAAAGCCCAAAGAAAGGGTTAGCAAATTATGAGAATAATTCATGCTGTAAAGATTGAAATTGTGAATTTACTAAAAAAGAGTTTGATTTTTGGATTTAGGAAATTAGAGTTGACTTGGAAGAGTTTGATTAGGATTGATAAGATTTGAAGAAACGTGATTTAGATTGTTTTGATTTGAAAAAGTATGTTTTGGATTGATTTGGCTTGAATTGAAGAATTGAGTTGGTTGGATTTGATTCTGTTTGAAAGCTTGAATTGCTTTGATTGATTATGATTTATTTTAAGTTATGAAGGTTGCTCATTTGAAGTATATTTAGAGTGTATTTGAAGTTCTTTTTTATGTTATTTGAATTTTATCTAAAGGTTTGAAATGTTTGAAGTTTAATTGAGGTTTACTGAAATTTGTTTGAAGTTTTTTTATGTTGGTTAAAGTTTGTTTAAGTTTAAAGTTATTTGAAAATATTTTAGGATTCTTTAAAATTTAATTTTATTTGAAAATCTTTGAAGATTTTTGGAAATTTTTTAGAGATTATTAAGGTT
This sequence comes from Papilionanthe hookeriana x Papilionanthe teres, assembly GCA_022702705.1. Taxonomy (NCBI): domain Eukaryota; kingdom Viridiplantae; phylum Streptophyta; class Magnoliopsida; order Asparagales; family Orchidaceae; genus Papilionanthe; species Papilionanthe hookeriana x Papilionanthe teres. The sequence goes on from CM040431.1 coordinate 50,759,491, forward strand.
TATTTGAGGTTCATCAATGTTATTTTCAGTTCGTCTTGAAATTATTTGATTTGTTTTAAGTTTATTAGAAGTATGATTTTGAGTTTATTACAATTTATTAAACTTGTTTAAAAATTTAATAATTTTTTTTTTAAAATTTTGTTAAAGTTTGTTAAGGTTACTAAAATTTTGTTTAACTTTATTAAAGTTTGTTATAGTTTTGATGATTTTTAAGGACTATTTGGAGTTGTTTGAAGTTTTCGATAAATGAAAAGTTAGGAAGTTTGAAGTTTAGAAGTTAAACTTTTGAAATTTGAAATAGTTCAAGACTTTGGAAAAGTTAATTTTGAGTTAAAAGGAATTTTGGTTGTATTGGGAAGAGTTTTTAGTGTTTTAAATAGATTTTAGATTTTGGTTTGGTTTGGGGGTTTTTGGATTTTGGTTTTGGATTTTGAAGAGTTTAGGGTTTTGACAAATGTTAGGTTCTAGATTTCGATTTTTGGAGAGTTTAGGATTTTGAAGAGGTTTTGAATTTTGGAGAGTGAAATTTAATTTTGGATGTCTAGAGAGTTTAAGGTTTTAAGGAAAGTTTGATTTGAGTTGAGAAAGGTTGACCCAAAATGTTAACTTATGGATTTTGAATCCTAGGGATCAAATAGGCTATAATGACATCCAGATAGAAGTGAACCCCTAACCCTAAAATAAAACTAGACTTTATAAGATGCTAAATGGGTAGGCTAACCAAATTTTTGTGAATAACACTATCGGTCAAAAAACCCTTGGCTTTCCATCATCCCGAGTGCATTAATATTCTTTTAGTATTAACCAGTTGGATGGTAAGAGGTATCTACGATTACCATAGTGATGGAAAATGTTGACATTCTTACTAATAGGAGGTTAGATGTGCCTTTGTCAGTAATCATAGGTTATTTCATCTTAGAAAACCTACATAGTTCAAGTGGATAAGACTATTTATTTTTTATATCCTAGTCCTTAGCATTAACTAAGGGTGCCTAGTAAATTAGCCTAAGCTTCTAGAATTGACTGTTCCAGGGTATGCGTAATCTTGGGTTCTATTTCTAGGTTGGCTAACCAAGGGTTGACAGTTGATCTACATGGTGATGGTTCCTATGATTTATGTTTGTGGATTTTAGAGTTGTTTTGAGGGTTTGATATTTAATTTGTTATTTTTTTCAGCTCCTAGTTTGTCAGTCATTGCGAAAATCAAGGTCTTTTAAGCTCAAGTTTTGTCAGTTGGTATTTTATCCTAGGTTTTTTCAATGATTCTCTCTCCTTTGTTTGACTTCTAGTGTTTATTTTATGATTCTATATTAAAGCTTATGTGCCATTAAGGGTCTCATTCTAGCCTTTCATATTTACCCTTCTCATATTTAAGTTTCATTCTTATGTTTGTGTTTTTAAATTTTTCATACATATGGAAAAGATAATTTTTTAAAATAATTTGTCACACAAAGATATTACTAGAATGTGAATGAATCCCAATAAGAGAAACATGTGAACATGACATTTCTCAAGACTTGTATGCATAGGGGTTAAACTCATAAACCATAAGCTCCTGAAAAAGATTGTGATCATTTATGGGAAAAATCTATAAAAATGTATAGGTTTTGCATAAACTAACTATTCACAAAGTTTTCAAAAAATTCATATCATTTTGATGTGATGTGTTCACGAGATGATTTTCCTTCAAAAAGTTTTACTTAAGGTTGAAAGAAAGCTTTCATTAAGGTTATGTTTTGGTTTATTTTGTTTAGGTTTTCTTCTTAAATTTGTAGTTTCTTAAAAAAGATTTACTTCAGTTCATTTTTAAATGATTCAAGTTCTGTTTTAGTTTTATTATTTTAAAAGAAGTTTTTGTTTTGTTAAATGTTTTACTTTAATTTTTTTATAGGAAAATTATTTTTTAAGGCATATTTAAGATTTTACTTTTTTAAAAGGTTTCAATTTGTTTTGAAAAAAGTTCATTTTTAGTTTTGAAAAGATTTTGATGATTATGATTTTTCACTCTCTTGAAGTAAACAAAAATCCCCTCTGATCTCCCTTTTCCTGTTAATTTTCGTCCTCCTTAACTTAGCTGCGCAGTTGCTCACCGCTTCCTCTATTTCTCTCTCTCTTTTTCTCTCCAATTCGCTTTCCTTCTAGACATTCTATTCATTAGGTGTAATTCAAAGACTAACTTTATTTCAATAGATTGTAAAGTTATTATGAAGAAAATAATTTATTGGAAAGCTAACATGTGTGTGTGTGTGTGTGTGTGTGTGTGTGTGTGTGTGTGTGTGTGTGTGTGTGTGTGTGTGTGTGTGTGTGTGTGTGTAATCAAACAAACGTTTTCTTTCAGCTAGTATATTTTAGCAGATCTAGTTGTGTGTGTGTAATCAAACAAACGTTTTCTTTCAGCTAGTATATTTTAGCAGATCTAGTTATAAATAAAGTTCCCATCACATAAATTTCTAAAAAATGAAATATAAAAGTTGTAACAAATAAAATTATGATGCCAATATGAAAAAAATACAGTGAGGAAGTTGTCTGTTATAGAACCTTAGTCAGTCAAATAATAACTAGATTTCATCAAAAAAATAGTGTTACAAAACTAAATTCTAGACAAAAGATGTATTTTTTTCATAATTGATGGTACACAAATTAATATTTAACTTACTGTCAAAAATAACATGCATGCCATTATTGTGTTATAAAATTAAATTTATAACAAAAAAATGTTATTTTAATTTTTTTCAATAATTTACTTTAAGGTACACCAATTAATATTTGAATTATTTAAAAAAAACGTGCCATTATACTATTAATTCTCTATATTGACTTCATAATTAATTATGCATTTAAGTTGACTAAAATAATATATATGTACCTTAATGACTAACTCCCTCCATGTGATCATAAAAAATTTAACTTAAATAAAGTAATTTCAATATTTTAAGATTAATAGTCAGAAAGTCCTTTCAAAATTTTAATAAAAAATTCTTAAACTTCCATAAAAATACAACATAACCATAAGCTCACATAGTTAAACTATGGCCAAAACATACTTAGCTTCTCATCTCACTAAACAAAAAGGTAGGAAAAATCAACATATTTTGCATTCATTACACTTCCATTATTCAACACACCAACATTTCACATGCCACATAAAATAACCCTACTGATGAAGCCATATGAATGCACCAACGGCAAACTTTCTCTTACCGTCGAGATCTCTGTCCATCGCCGGCAAGCCGTACTCTTCAAAAAGGCGGTCGAGCATCCACTCCGGCATGTCTTCGTAGTCGGCCTTACTGTATCTCGGGTAATGAAGTGGCATCTGAAAGCAACATTTATGATCATCCTTAGCCTTGTTGCGTTGCCCATTCACCCTATTTGCCATACCTTTAGCATTTGAAACACCACTGCTCATCTTGATTCTGCTACTCAGCTTGAATTCTAAGGAGCTACGTTGGATTTTTATAGAATGGAGAAGAGGAAGAATGGGTCTTGATTCTGTATGGTGAGGCAGTTAATGGATGGAAAAAGAAAGGTGCACTAACAATTAATACTGAAGGCTAGTTGCTTCAGGCTCACATGTCGCTGCTGTTTGGGCGCAAGTAATATACATATTCATTAATTAGTTAACGTATATTTTATATATTTGCTTCATAAACATGCATTTGCATGCAAGGAATACTTTATTAGTTTTTATATCGTTAGAAGTGTATTAAAGTATTATTTCACGTTTCTTTAGTAATATGCATGTTATGGTGTATATTGTCATGTGCTTTTCAGTAGACATATTGTTTTGTTAATTTTTAGTAGAATGTGTTAAATGCTGCATTCAGTGCTGTTAAAAGCTATGGTGAAGGAATATTTTAAGAGGTTCATTTGAGGACCATTTCGATTGAAAAAATCTGATTTCTAATATTCTTGCTTTATACTACAAACAAAGTTTTGTGGGCTTTGGATGTGACATTTATAATGGAATAAATCATTAGAATTTTATGTTATGATATTGATGCGTGCTAGAAAATTTACGGCGGTAGAGTAACGGATTATCGTCTTTGTGTTGTACAAGATTTCAAGAAACACACAGATGAAAGAGAAACAAGCAGTGACAATTACGTGAAAACCTATAAATGGAAAAACCACGAAGCATGGCTCAGTTGCGAAAATATACTATTGATTGATGATTACAGAAATCCGTTGTCCCATAGACGGGAAATAATAACTATATTTTTCAGATTACAGAGTCAACTGACGGTTTCTGGTTGGTAGTGGTTGATGATGATTGGTGGTGATTAATGATGGTTAGTGGTAGTCTATGACGGTTGGCGGAGGAAGATTTCAGCTCTCTCTTAAGTCTCCCAGTCCCCTCTCATGTGAGGGGTATGGTTCTATTTATAATGTTCCATGTGAAATTAATGAAGGAATATAAACCATTTTTATTCGACGGTCCAGAAAGCTTCATTCAATCATACGACGTTTGATGGAAATTTAAGTGTCTTAACGATATCGGAATTTAGTGATCTTGGGCTCTTTTGATTCTTCTTGTCGAGACTCTCAATTCGAGCATAGGCTTGTTAGCGTTGGCATCCCTTTGACCTCCCAAATGCATCTGGAAATTTTCAAAGAATGGTTTAATCACTTGATCTGGGTTTGATTTGACTCGGATTGGACTGATTTTAATATCATTAGGTCCATCTCATCGAGCCAATTATTTTGACTATAAGTTTATTGAAATCGGAGCTCTGGATGACTTTTTATCAAGATTAGAATATTTATTGCTTAAAATATTGCATCGAGATTCGTATCATGTCTTGAGAATCGTATCCAAAGATGAATATTTGTTGGTGGCGTATCAAATATAATATTACTTTGTTTTAAAAATGTTTCTAATATTATACTTTTAATAAACTTTTAAGAATTTGAATTTAAATCAATATGTTTATTTGTAAATTTTTAGAGTTCATAATCATTTTCTTAAATTTTTATAATTATTTTTCTGGTCTAGAGGGAGTTTTTCCCCTGCAGTTGATCTGAATTCAAGCACATTAATTGTACTTATGTTACTCAAATGTATACTTTAGGAACTCATATTTTGAAAAAAAAAAAAATGATGATTTACATACCACTCAATTCTTATATTTACATATAAATTTTTATTTTTACACTTTCCTACTCATGAAAAGTTCTATTTTTTTTTATTTGCTATAAAAGATTTGAGGGGTACAAATGTCAAAAACAAAATTTTAGGTGTTAGATATTTATGAACATAGGAATTGAGTGGTATGTATATGAGTAAATACCCGCGAAAGAAAAAAATTTAACGGCAAGTATCTATATCAATTACAATTTTCAGAGACATATTGTTCACAACTTTAGGTTTGCATTCGCAAACCACTATTTCGTAGTCATACAATACAAAAACAAACCATAGATGTCATTTTTGGAGAATTTATTACGTCCTGTTATTCGAAGTGTACGGTGACATGATCAGAGTATCGCTGTTGTCTGAATCGTATGGTTCGCCAGACATAATAAATTTCGCCTTTTTACGTCATTAAATTCGCGAGAATATGGTGGTCCTAAAAAAATGTGGAGGAATATAAGAGGAAAATGAAAGGTGAATATGTGACATCAAATGGATGCTGAATGCTGTTAATTTTGCCCAAAATTTCCTTTACAGAGCTTATTTTAAATATGAGTGGCATTAAATAAGAGGAAGCTGAATGGCCAGCAAAATTAATGGTGTCCCCTTTGGTACTTGCAAATTACCCCTTTTGCAAAACTTCTGTTAACGTTGTAGTAAACTGTTAAAATCCCAACACTGCAGAACTTCTCTGATTCTTAGTTCAGAAAATTGATATTAAAGGAAAGGAAGATTTGGAAAAATTTAAGGGCCTATTTTGGATCAATTTTATTTTATTTTTCTTTATTTTTAAAAAAATATTTTTAGTGTATTTTTAAACATATTTTAATTTTTTTTTTGTTTTGTAAAAATAAATAAATATGTTTTTGAAGTCACTCAAAATATTGAGTGTTTTCAAAGATAGCCATATCCTAATTAAAGACACCAAATATGGTTTATTTCAAATTAAAACATAAATAAAAAACAATAAAATTATAAATAGAAAAGAAAAAAATAAAAGTGATCCAAATGGGGAGCGCTTATTCCATCAGGACAATGGACGTAAATTTGTGTTCGGAGTCCAGTGAACACTTGTCACGTGGCAAGTGGGCCCTACTGCAATAAACTGATTGAATATGTTTTAAAAGGGGTGGGACCCACTTACCAAGTGGCAAGTAGGGGCAGAATAACTTTTTTAGAGAGGTGGGGCCACTTGCCACGTGACAAGCGCTCACTGGACTCCGGACGCAAAATTTACGTTTAGTGTTCTCATAGAATAATTTTCTTTTTCCCCAGATGGATCCTAACATTTTTCATAAATAAAAAAATATAGTAGAGTTTGTTGGAAAATAAGCATGTGTGTTATTAATAATTAATTAACTAATAGATTGAGAAGCTGAAATTTACACAATTTTATTGAACAAGATAAAAAAAATTTCATGAAAAATACAAAACAATTTCGCTATTAATTTTGTTGTGAATAAATATTTAAAGATGGATATTTAAGATATGGAAAAATATGATTTAACTAAGTTGTTTTCTTTTCCTATTACAAAACCAGATTTTAAAAATTAAATTATAAATTTATTTATCAGTTTGAATATATATATAAAAAAAAAGAGTGATTCATGCTATGAATTAATAGTCATTAAATAATTCTTAATTTATAAAAAAAAAATTATTTATTGTGGCTCTTAAATAGATAAAATATTTAAAATAATTAGTAATTAAAATTATGAAGCAATGATTCAAATTAAGACATGATTATATATATATATATATATATATATATATATATATATATATATATATATATATATATATATATATATATATATATAAACATTAGTTATATGGAGCATAAAGAAGTGACATCTATAAACACATTAGATGATATATGTCACATTTTGATATAAATATATATTGAAAGATATACATATAACAGTAATGAATGACATGCAAAAATAAAATTGTAAATGCACTATATACAAATACTATATATATATATATATATATATATATATATATATATATATATATATATATATATATATATATATATATATATATTAGGGAAAAGAGCAACTCGTGGCTCCCTACGCGTTAATTAAGTAAACAAGATACAAAGAGGTGGGGAGACAGATCCCCAACTAAAAATATAAGAAAAATACAATACCCAAACTCACTCCTAGGGGTTCCGTCTCCCGCAATACAACTCACGCAAAAAAACAACTCCAAAAGAGCCGCTAAAGGCCAAAAAACAAACATAACTAAAGAATAGAAGTTCCAAACATTATAGCTGCAAAGCCAACATGAAAACGAAAAAGTGTATGGTGTACTGAGCACGGGTCCGCACGGTGAAAACAGGAAGCACATCAAAACAATGACCCCAAGAAGCCGAAGGTGAAGAGCGAAGAAACATCCACAGCCCAATTAACAAGAGAAAAGCCACGAGAAACTGCAGAGAAGATCGACAACATGATAGGAGGAAGTTCCAGGTGTTTTGTAAAATGCGACAGATCAAGCATAAAAGTAATTCTCGTTGAGCTAAAATCCGGCAAAGAGTAAGAACGACAAAGCGAAGACAACCCACAGAACACTCCCCAAAACGAAGCAGGTCCAAACAATAGGAGAAAACCCAGCAGAACACAACAAAGAAACATGAAATTAACGTCTAATGAAAGGTAAATCTAACATATCACTATTAAGTAAAATAAGAAGATGGCTAGGTGGAGTGGTTCCGACCATAGGGGTATTTACTTTGAGTTTTGCTAACCGACCTGTAGGAGAATTACCTTCCCTGAAAATAAAGCTGTAATTTACCTGTAATTTGTGCTGGAATATGATGTTTCTGGCTCTTTTGAAAGATGAGTAATGTTCCAGGGTATTGGTGATGTTTCATTAAGCATGGTATAAAGAAGAGAAGAATCTGTTTCAATAACAAGCTTAGTTATAGAGAAAGCAACCTGCAGTAGTTAAGGCGAGAGAAAAAGCCCTACACTCGACCTCGAGGGGTTGTCGCAATCACAGGTGAGTGAAAAAAACATTGTAAACTCGCCCGGTGATTCCTCAAAACACCCCCAATACTAGCATGGGCGAGGGACCAACTACCATCAATGTTAAATTTAAACCACCCCCGAGTAGGTGGTTGCCATTTAACCAAAATAGGAAACTGGCAATACTGGAGATTTGCATTAACAGTGAGAACCCTAGTAATTCTAGTAAAGTAGGCTAAATTATTAGAAAAGGTAGTGATAGGTAAAACAGCTATATATTCATATTTATGGTTGTTCCTAGCCATCCAAAGGAACCAAAAAACCACCAGGGGGAAAGAGTTGAAGTGCTTCCCCAATATGTTAAAATGACTCCAAGCACGGAATATAAGACTTGATAGAGGTCTCGCAGCCCCGACTCATACCAAAGTGAGAAGCCAAGTACGCCAAACAAGTCTTAGCAAAATTGCAATTGAAGAATAAGTGGTTAAAAGTTTCTTCATTTTCCTCACATAAGGGGCAAATAGAAGCCATTCTTAAGCCTTTTAGTTTAAGGATATCGTCCAAAGGAAGGAGTGAGTGAAAAAGTCTCCAAAGGAAGAAAGAGATTGATGGGGTGAATATAGAATTCCAAATGAGAGTGTTCCAGCACCATCTAGGAAATGAATGCAATTTTTGATAGAGCATTTTACTTGAAGAACAGTTTAAAGACTTCTTCCACATAGGAAGATCCTTATGATTTTGTAAGGGAATAGTGTTTATTCTCATAGCATAGTCATCTCCCACTATTTCTTTAAGTTTAGCTACATCCCAGGTTCCATTAACAGTGAGATCAGCTACAAGAAGAGAATTCAAGTCCTGATGATGCTGGATATTTTTAAAGTTTTCAACCCCCCCAATCCTCCTTCCAAAAAGAAAAATTTCCCTCACCCAAATCCCAAAAGATGAACTTATTAGCAATATCACGAGCTTTAGTAATGGCTTTCCATAATTTAGAGTCACCCTTCTTCCATTCTACTAAAGAAGCATGAGCCTTCATACAATATTTCTGAAGCAAAAAGATGGCCCAAAGTGAGTTGCCCATACGGAATTTAAACCATAACTTACACATATTTATATCAACAATGTGTTGAAAGGCTTTGAAACCCAAACCTCCATAATTTTTTGGTTTACAAAGCTTATGCCAACTGAGCCAATGCTTTTTAGCTCTAGAATGCTCCCAAAGAAATTTATTAAACAGCTTTTTTAGGGAAGCAAGGGCAGATTTCTTAGCATTGAAGACCTGAAGTGCATATAGTGGAATACTTGATAAAACACTGGTTAATAGAGTGATTTTGCCCCCATTAGAGAGATAGGAATTCCTCCAATCAACAATCCTAGTTCTAATCTTCTGAATCACATCATCCATTTGAGTTTGCTTTCTCCTACTTCTCAAAAGATTAACACCTAAATACTTGAGAGGTAAATGAGATAGCATGAAACCGGTAAAATCAAGTAGCCTGATTGGAAATATGTGCCTTGACATATTTACCAAAATAAAGTTGGCATTTAGTTGTGTTAAAAGTGAGACCCGAAGCATTTTGAAAGTCATTCGAATTTGAATCATAGCCTTGATAGCAGCTTTAGTGGCTTTAGTAAAAATAATTGCATCATCAGCATATGCAAGTTGTGATATCAATATATTTGCCTTATGCACATAATTTGTATGTCTATGCAAGCTTTGATACTTATGAAGATGCCTAGAAAAATAATCAAATGCAATAATGAAAACAGTGGGGGAGAGAGGATCCCCTTGTTTAATGCCTCTTGTAGCATTGAAAAAGCCATAAGCATTACCATTAACAAGCACACTATAACCATTACAGTAAAGCCAACGTTTAATTAAATTGCAAAAACTATCAAACCCTCTAGCATGGAAAATGTTGAGTATGAAATTCCAATTTATAGTGTCAAAAGCCTTTTTGATATCAAGCTTGATAACCAGGTTACCACCCCTACATTTTTTATCAAGATCCTTGATTAACTCCCGAGCCAACAAGATATTATCGGTGATCTCTCTACCCTTAATAAAAGCCGATTGTTGTGGGGATATAAGGAGAGAGAGATGAGGTCGTGCACTTAGCAACAAGTATCTTGCTAATGATTTTAGAAATAACCGTTGTGAGAGAAATAGGTCTAAAATTATGCCAATGAGTTTTATCACTGTTTTTAGTAATAAGAACAATCATTGCAGCAGTGAAATACTTACAGGGGTTTTCTCCAAGGAAAAAACTTTGAATGGCTGAAATAACTTCAACCTTTATAATGTCCCAGAGATAGTGTGTAGAAGATAGAAGAAAAACCATCTGGGCCAGAGGCCTTGTTTGGATTTATCTCCTGAAGTGCTCTTTAAATTTCCTCACCAGTAGGGACATCAGACAGTTTTAGAGAAGCCACCTGCACAAAATCCTCAGTAAAAAGAGTTGAGTCTACAGGAGAAACTTGAGTTGTATCAGTGTATATCTTAGTAAAGTACTCAACAGCATTAGAGCCAATGATGTCAGGATCATCTAAAATACTCCCATCAGGAGTAATGATCTTAAGGATGGTGTTGGAGTTTAATTTATTTTTAATAGTGGCATGAAAATAATGAGTGTTTCTGTCACCAACCAGAAAGTGTGTATCATGAGCTTTTTGTCTCAGAAAATCTTCCTCCACACTGATGTCAGAAAGAAGCTGTTGATGAGCCTGAGTAAGTGAGTTCAACAAAGCAGGGTTTGAAAGAATATTTGCCTCAAGCTCATCAACCACTTGTTGGGAAAGTTTCACCTTAGAATGCACATTGCCAAAAGTCTCGAAATTCCAACTTCTTAAACCAGCAGCCACAGATTTGTGCAGCTTCCATAAAATGTGCCATGCATTACCACAACTTATGGGCTGCCAAAGATGCTTAACCAAATTAAGAAAAGTTTCATGTTTAGTCCAGACATTTAGGAATTTAAAGGGTTTTTTAGCAGGTTTGTTACGAAAATCTAAAGTAAGTAAAATGGGGTTATGATCAGAGGAAACATAACTCAAATGTTGGACTCTATTGATATGAAAATAGTTAAGAAAGCATGAATTTCCAAAGTACCTATCAAGTCTCTGGTATAAAAAACCCCTTCTCCAGGTGTATGGAGAACCAGTGTAACCCAAATCATAAAGACTAGCAAGGGAAATACTATCACAGAATCTATTGAAAAGAGCAGTGTCTAACCTAGCACCACCCTTACGTTCAAAGGGTGACATAACCATATTGAAATCACCCCCAGCTAACCAATTATCAGTAATTTTATCCCCCATGATAATGAGCTGATTCCATAATTTTGTTTTATCAGAGAGAATAGTGCTAGCATAGACAAAAGTGATCCAGCTGGTGTAATCATCTTTAGCAAAGTGAGCAAGAATAAATTGTTTATCATCCTCAACTATATTTAAGTTGATGTTTCTTCTCCAGAAAACCCAAATTTTATTGTTATTATTGCAGTAATGAGAAATTTTTTTGAAAGAAGATAATATTTTATTTTTATGAACTGTAACCAAAGGTTCCAGTATGGCAAAAATTTCAAGTTTATAGACCCTGCAAAGATGCTTAAGACGTTTTAGGGAGGCAGGGTCCCCAACCCCCCTAATGTTCCAAATTAAGATATTAAACATGATGCCTTAGCCCTCCTCTCCTAGTGGACCTAGAGGGAGGGGGTAAGAGATCTCCATCTGAGTAAGAAGGTTCAAGTAAGTAAGGTTCAGTTTTAGGGGGTAGCTTTTCAAAGGATTTCTTTTGTTTTTTCTTAGTGGATTTTTGAATTTGCCATTCAGTTTCAAGGGTTTCAATAGCATGTTCCGTTGGAGCATTGTCAGTGGCTCCAGGAAAACCTGGAGGAAATGAGGAGTTGTTGTCTGATAGCTGAGGGGATGTAGGATTAGGAAGGGTATCGCCAACAGGTGCAGATTGTATAGTGAAATCAGGTTCAGCAGCTGGGTTTCTAATATATATTCATACATAAATTTATTTTCCTCTAGGTTTCTAATAAAATGATGATACTTGTACCCCAAACCCTTTTTTTCTAGATCTGTAAGATATGGCTCATGTAATGTAGGTGGGCTAACATGTACATGCTCTCAAATCCAAACCTAATGTATGTGTAAGCATGCTGCCATATAAACTTGTGTCGATCGAGTGGCCTCTCTCAACTCTCGTTATAAATGAGAGCACTACACCACCTATGGATAGATTCGAGAAGGTAACCACATCATCTAAAAAGAGTAAAAATTGTAAATGATCTTTAGTCCCAAAGGTATCCAGAAGTAATATTTTCACTAACATGAATATAATATAAGCCTCCATATGTTGTGACAACTTAACCTTCTTCATCTCCATATAAGACTGCCTATTGAATGTCCAACAAAGCCATTGAAGAGGCAAGCATGTATGACTTTGTGCCTGACCCATTTAAAAAACAATCGTGGTTCATGGATGATTAGGATGATGGTTGATTACTCTAGCCTAAGTATGGATACCCAAATCAAATGCCCATACTAAAACTAATATCCTGAAGCATGAAGGTCATCTTCCCTACAGGTAGATGGGAAGTGTTGGTCTCAAGCTACTAATGCTCCACAAAAACAGTCAATAGGTGATGGTCTAATCAAATATAATATAAATGCAAAATGCATCCTAGCCCGGCAAATCCCAGTCCGTCTAGAATATGTGGACATGTGATAGGCCAATTCCTAGCAATCAATAAATGTGTTACTACCTAAAAAATAGTTCCCTGGAAGATAGTATAAAATTTTAAGAAATTAAGTTACCACTTACAAATCAGGATGAGCAGCACAATGAGTCCCACATAGTCCAGCAATGTTGAGTTGAACATCTGCTGGTTATAGCCGTGGACAGTCATGTCCTCTACTATGAATCATATTAATCATTTTCTTATATGTCATTTAAATTTAATCCCACATGTTAATATATGAAAATATGCTTAATGTGTTTCATAAAAAGAAAAAAAGAAGGTTAACTCTATATTTTTTTTATTTTACGAAGCCGCTTAATCAAACATATGAACACAATTAGGTTTTAATTTACTATGTTTTCTTGAGTTTAATTTACTATTGAAATTTAGTTTTTAACATAAAATTTTCTTTAATTTAAGCCCACGGTTCATGAAAATATTTTATCTTTTTTAAATTACTTGCTGTATATAAGATTTACTATATCTCAAAATTTATTTTAATTTTTTAGCTTTAAATTAGAGTTGGTTGATTTAGCCTATGGTTGTGCAGCTTATGAATAAACACATACTATAGATAAATGTCACATACGATATGTATAGTATAACTATAGACAAAAAGTATAGTATGACTCCCTAACAATAGTATAATAAAACTATAGATGACAAGTTCAATAGAAATCTAAAATCGATAGGATATTAGAACTGCAAAACACAAGTATAATATGACTACATAAGACTATTGCATATGAGAAATTATTTTATGCTTATATCTTAGATTTTGTGGATTATGAGGACTGGTTGATTTGTTCTATCGTATTGCTATATAAAATTAACATTTATTATTATTGCACATTGTTGGCTCATCCATAGTATTCATTTAACGATGCGCTTGTGATCGTCCTATTCTACATTAGAAGCTTGGTGGTAGAAGCTCTATATTTATATATGATTGATCATAGTCATGTTAGTTAGCTCCATCAGCTATAACATGAAACTCTCCGCTATTTATATATATGTTTGTACTTCTTGATAGTGTAGTATTCAAAAACATAATCATAATGGTTTAACATCAGCATACTCATGGAAACAATTATATGTGCACGTATCATATGATACATTTCATATCAGTGACAGCAACGTACATTTCCTTTTGAAATTAAGTCCAAATGATATAAATGAAATTTAGTATCAAATACCTCAAATGCATGCATATTAATATAATTTGGCATCAAAAGTCTACGTGCCTCACATTAAAATCTTTGTAGCATCTACCGAGGCCATTAACTAAATAGTGATTCTTTCAGAGAAGTAAGTTCCAAAACAACATTTAAAGTTTAATGAATAGTGCCACCATATTGTATTATATTGAAAAAATTAATGCTTGGACTGGAAGCCCTCTAACCTCTCAGCGTATCCTGATAATGTATTTTAATGCATTACTAGTCATTATTCCATATCTGAATCCTCCTTCTTGCAACATAGTTCATATAGATACATCTTAGTCATCAAGCCATGCATGTGCCTCTAGCTTACCATTTTTTATACCCATCAAGTATTAATTAGATACATAAGACTCATCAGTATTCCTCGCTGAGTATATCTTCTAGCAAATGGAGTCACAATTTGAGAAACCTATCTTATAGCTTTTTTTAAAATTTTTCCTAAGGAAAATTTCTCTTCAACTCCTAAGAAAACTAGAATGTTTGTTCAATACTATACATAAATCTATTCTATCAATCACAGTCTGAACTATGTTGCACAAACACTGTAGGAACTATAGTCATGATTCATTACACACAGATTCTACAACAACAAAAGCTAATAAGAATACATCTTTATTTGCATTTAACTGAGGTCAATAATGTGCCTCTCTATTTTCCAAATAGAAAGGCCATCGAAGTTAAGAACATGTCTACAATGTGACCAATTAGATATCCATGTAAAAAAATGCACTTAAACTTATTAGACTTGTCAACTTGAATTATGTATATAGTTCCCCTAAATATATAATAGGTGGCCACCATTAAGTTGTATGATGATCTATATGACTTATCTTAACTTTTAAATAAGTATTTGATGGCTTTTACTCTTAGATACCGTGTATTCATGTATAACTCTCACATTGAATCACACGTTCATACGATCTATAATTTCCTTTGATTTTAGGTCAAACTGATGTCAAATTTTAGGCAATATGAATTAATTGATGAATCTTAAAGTGCACTACCCATCACTCCCTAATAAGACCAAATGTTTGCATTTTGTCGCCAATAAATGTTTGACATGTTCCATTTCCCAACTAGTCATGTTCTACAAGATGCATGCAAACACCTTTTGCATGGTTGGTGTGGATGGCCAAGTAGTGCACTTATAATAGTATATCAGCTCTTGTTAGAGGAGAGTATCTTGTTAACTACATTATTTTATATGGATTATTCTATTAGATCAAACTAAAGTGCATCATTTCTTAAGAAGAAAATCTCCTCCCTCAAATCTTCTTTGAACGGGACAAATTCATCAAGTGACACATCCAAATTGACATAATTGTTCCACTCCTATGTTGTTCAACAATTTTGAATATAGTCATTCTTTGAGATCATTTTTTTCATCCTCTTTGGATTTCAAAATGCTTGATTTTGTCTTATTTGTTGACCCTTGAAATCATCACCATCTATTGTATCATCAATCTCAATATACGGATCATCCCAACTAGAAGAATGTGTACAATGTCCCAAAGCCTTCATGACATTTTTTCCTACTCATATTCTAATTTGGAATTTTTTAATGAGAATTGAGAAATTTATATATGTTCTTGTATTGGGAACTTCCTCATTGGATCAACCATGAAGAGCGAATGAAGAAGATGTTCCATGCTTGCTCACAATATTTAGATCAATTAGTTCAACCAAAGAGAGTAACAACTTCGAAATAGAATACAATTGATTTATTTTTTACAAAATACAAGACTTCGTCGTTTGTGACAGACGTTGCAATAGAAGTTATCATCCACGTGAAATCATGATATCAAATTAAGATTGAATTTTGAAGCATTGTAGTTTAAAGAACAAATTATTTTGTCTTTCAAAAAAAAAAAAAAAAAGAAATAAAATAAAACAATTCAATGACTGTATTTTGAATATTTTCATTTTAATTAATTTTTTTTTCCACTGATCGTGCCGCATGTGCTTAATATCACCTGCTTCAGATTTGGCGGATCGCATCTTCAAGGTAGCTGTTTTCAATGCTAATAAAAAAAAATCAAATTATATTAAAAACAATCTATAAAATTAGCAGCCCATGTGCAGAAATGAAGGCTTTCGCAAGGAAGTTGGTCCCAAGAGTAGGGGTGTAAACCAGCCGAACACGAGCGAGCCAGGATCAGGTCGTGTTCGGCTCGTTTATATTTCAAGCTCAAAAAATGTGTTCGTGTTCGGCTCGTTTGCTTAACGAGCCGAACACGAGCTGTTCACGAACAAAGAAATGTTTGAAAAATCCTAATCACTTAATCATAAAACGTTAAGATCGATAAAGATTTAAGAATTATAATTGATATTAAAACATCACTTGAATCTAATTTAATACTTGTTATTATATTTACTTAATTAATAATTTTAATTGATTATAAATCTTTTAATTTTTTTAAAAATACTAATTAATATATATATATATATATATATATATATATATATATATATATATACATAGATGTATGTACATAGATACATACATACATAGATATATATAGATGTGCACACACACACACACACATATATATATATATAATTGAGGAATACTATTTCGAGCCAAAACGAGCCGAACACGAATGAACAAATCTTTGTTTGTGTTCGGCTCGTTAGGACTTGTTAACTTAGCGAACTAACTGAACACGAGCTTCTTAACGGTACCGAACACGAGCTGTTCACAAACAAAGAGCCGTTTTGACAGCCCTACCCAAGAGGGACATTTATAAAAGGCCTTAATTTGTTAAAAAATTAAAGTCAATTTATTAAAATCAAATTTTAATTAAAATGAAAATTAAAATTATTGAAATTTATTTTAAGATGAATCAATATACTAAATAAACGAATGATTTTAGATCTCATTTTACCATGAAGTTAATTATGATAATTGAAATAATCATATTGACATGTTATAACTTCATTTGGCTATAGAAGAGAACTTTTTAAGCAAAACACGGCTTAAAATTAAGTAAAATAAACAAATGCCTTCTAAAGAGGAGAATAGGTTAAATAGTTTCATTGTGAATGATGCCAAGTAAAGCCTAAACATGACTAATATTACAATATAATAATGGCTATTATTTTGAAATATATTTAAATTATTATTTGTTTAGTTCTAGGGAATGAATACTTTTAATAAATTTTGTAACAGTACTTAATTTATTTTTTATTTTTAAACGTTAGGTTTGGTCTTTGAAGATGGTTGAATGTCAGGTCACTCAAATTTAGGGGTGTCCCAAATTTAGCCTTAACGTCAATTCGACTCGAACTAGACTCGAAAATCCTAACCAGTATAAAATTCAGGTAAAGTTTGAGCTAGGAATCCTAACCTATACAAATTTTAGGTTTAGGTGATCCGCCAATCCAAAATTGACTAATATAAACAAAGAAATATAAAAACAATTTGTTTGAAATATTTTAAAGCTATTTGGTTAAATATAAAATGATATAAATTTTGATTTGAAAGAAAATGAATTTATTATAAGACTAATTGTCTGTTTGGGGTAGCTGTAGCTTATTGAATAATATGTTAATAAGCTGATTAAAAATAATCTACTGATAAGTTAGGTACGGTGGCTATTACCAAATTTTATTTTTTTTAAAAAGCTAGACCGTAGTCAGAAAGCTGCCACCGCACCTAAATAGTTGCGGTGTGAAAAGACTATTTTCTGCGTTTTGAAAACGCATAAACTGTCAAAACGCAGTTTACCCAAACAGGCCAGGTGCGTTTTTAAAACGCCCCCGCACCAAATAAGCTGCTCTAAACGGACCCTAAATGATGGCTCCTGGTGCTGAAAATTGATAGTGGCATATATTGGTTGACCGAGGGTAGCGAAGAAGGTGGCTTGTCACGGGGGTGACAATTGTTATGACTGATAACGATGGCGGACGAATACGTTAAGAAACAATCTAGACGAGAATTCACAATTTATTCAAAAACCAGTAAAATCAAATACTTTCGAGATATCCTAATGATAAATTAGAGGATAAATTCATAAGTCATTCATGAGATGCTTTGCATTTGAAGCACAACCTACCAAACAATCTAAACAAAACCTACCTTCACATCCATTTTGACAAGAAAGATTTGATTTTGGGTTGTAATGGAATAAATACAAATCAAAATATTCTGATACTATATATATATATATATATATATATATATATATATATATATATATATATAAACAGTCCCTTTATTTCATTTAAGTTAAATATTGTGTTGAGGCAGACATAACTTGGGCTTTTTGAAAACTCCGTCACCAATCACCCGGCCCAGTAATTTCATTCAATAGAAACATAAAGTTCGAAATTTTCGTGTGGGGATAAATATGATTTTTTTTTCATGAGTGATGTTTAAATAATTCCTTCGAAAATAAAAATCTATGTAAATCTTAATGTTGAATTCAAATATATACTGTGAATGACACCTAATAAATAGAGCATAGAATATGAGAGAGAGAGAGAGAGAGTGTGTGTGTGTGTGTGTGTGTGTGCAGGAAAGAATTGATTCTTTGATCACTGGTTAGCCTTTACCTAGAAATGACCTCCGTATTTATATAAAAGGGGGTATTGCTTACATAATTACGTGGTTACTCCTAGTTTTATTAGGGCGTTATAGGATATTTTGGGTATTTACATAAACGATTATTTGGCTCGACAGCCCTATCACTTAGTTGGCTAATTAGCTTGGCGGTCTTAAGGTCGACAAGACTCATTTAATCGACTATGCTTTATAGGTTGTTACATTATTTGTTAACGATGTTTAACTTTGTAAGAAGCATGATATTGAACTTTAATTAATGATGGCAGGTGCTCTCTTTCAACCTGATAAATTTAGAGACCAAGAAATTTGAGTTATGTATAGCTGTAGCTGAAAATTTAATTGATGAAATCATGAAACAAGAAAACCAAACATGTCATTCTATTAGTATGTATATTTTATATTCACATTTCACCTGTTTTTATGCTCATATTGCTCATCAAAGCCTTTATTAAGGTTTTTTTTTTTCAACTTTTAATTTATTGTCTCGATAAATAATTATTGGTAGCATATGATATTTAAAGACGAATTTCTTGTATGTTTAGATTTTACAAAAGTAAGGGTCATAATTCATCAGTCTGTGAAGTACAATGTAAAATTTTTGCGATAATTTGTGGAGTTATTATTCGATAATTTCACGTGATTTTGCTTTGAAGAAGGAAGTGCTAATTTACAATTTGATGGTTTGCAAATTGATGCATGCTAGTATTGTTGATTTGCATTAATTGCAAATGGGCATTTTTTTCTATACTATGCATCATGTCTTCTATCCACCATGATTAATGTCTTGGATGAATTCCTTGACAGCAAGATTGAGGGTGGTTACTTCAAAAATGGGAACTGCTCATTACTAGTCTTTAGTTTAAAGATGACATTGCTTTGTTTTGTTGAGCTTCCTCCTTCCATGTTAATATTCTTATAAGTATCTTAATTGGAGTTGTTGCGAATGCTATGGATTTGTTGCGAATGCTATGGATTTGTTGAAACTTTGAAGCTCATATGACTTGTAGATTTATCTGGAACCATGATATTCATAATGATATGGATTTGTTTCATATGGTAGTGATTTGACACTTTAGGATGACTTAAATATATTAAGCAACCAATGCTGCCATTATCAAAAAGATCCTTGAAGTGTCAATTTATCTTCTTCAACTCCTCTTTCTAATTTCTATATGTCATAACTTTTATATATCTATTTTCTATTCCTCTTTGATGATTTTTGAAGCTGATGTTAACAATTACAGGTCATAATCTATATAAAAATTCTAGAATGATAATTTGATAAATGATGATTTTAATAATGATTATCTTTATTATTTAATTTACATACCATTCAATTCCAACGAAGTTAAGTTTCTAAGGTTTTTTACTTGACATTATTGTATGATATAGCTACATGCTTCACAAAAGTTGCAATTCTGTAGAGATGGAACTGTTGGTTGGGTGCTCAATGCTGTAAATAAGCAAAACTATGAATCTCCTCCACATGTTGTAATTCTTCCACCAGGCACTGGTAATGATCTCACAAGAGTTTTATCATGGGTAGGTGGTCTTGGTGCTGTTGAGAGAATGGGCGAGATTTGTGCTCTGTTTTAGAGCACATCTTGTAAGAGTTTTATCATGAGAGAAAGGTAACAACCAATGCTTGTTGCCTTAACATTTTGCTAAAGATGATGGTTCTAATGGAAATGGGACTCACATTGCTAAGATATTGTTCTGGGAATGATGTTACGCCTGGCATGGATTTTGGAAGAATAAATTTTCTATCTTGTGCTTGAATTGTCAACATAATTGGAACATAATTTCTCTCTGCTTTTCATAGATCTAAATAGTAGTGATCACTTCCATTTTCACCTTTCCTGTCATTGTAAGAAACATACTTCTAATATGTAATATTTTATAAAACCTGAAAATGATCTATAGAAGGTTTCGTTTCCCTGAACAATTCATGCATTTGTATTGTTGTTTGGTTTTTCTACAATTGGAACAATGCCTATGATATCATCTTTACTATTCATGCTGAAGTAATTGCTGCATGTGAGAGGATTTGCACGGATAACTTTTCATGCTTTAAATCATTTTGATTCAGTGATGCATGTTATTCTCATCCAGTGGCAATTGACTAGCTTGGATGGCCTGTGCATTTGTTTTGGGCAACCGCTATTTCTATTGTCACTGATTGAGAATTGGTGGTCGGGTTGGCCTGTTGATTGAATGAAAACGATTCCATTGTCATTAATCTCGCAACATTCAATGGAAGACATGTTCATTAAGCTATTAGTGGCTACACCCCCTTGATGCATAAAAAAAGAAATGGCTCAATGTCCTGCACTTTGTTTTTTGAATGTTGTAATGTTTTCGGAAGGTTATTTAGAACTAGGGGTTATGATGTGGCCTTGCCGTTTACAAATAAGCCACCGTCTGCTGTCTTCAATTATGTAGTGGGGTACATTGTTGTTGGTTCTAATTTTGTCATCCTTCCAATAATAGTAAATTGTATTTTCATGCTAACAATATTTGGCTGATATTTACTATACTGTTGTAATCAGGAAAACATGAGCTCAAGGATGTCCGGGACATCACGACGACTACTCTGCCACTGTGGCCTCCAAACTTCTCTGCTGACGTCACGTCGGACACACAGCTATGGGAGTAAGTTCTATAGCTGCCCACGAAGCATTGCAGAACAATGTCACTTCTTCTGTTGGGCAGACGGTTCGCTGGATTCCCCTGATGACGATGATCGGGAATGGAGAACATCACTCGAGGAAAGTCTAGCACGGGAGCTACACTGTCTGAATGTTAAAAATAATGTAATCATCTTATTAGTTGTCATTGTAATTGTTTTAAACTTGTTTTTTTTTTTGCTCTCTTGAATGTCACTGTGATGTAAAATGTCTACCTGTAATTATGTAATTGTTTTGGACTTCTTTTTTGCTCATCAATCTTGCAGTTCTTTATATAAAATTTGTTGTTGAGTTCTTGTACTAGTCTGCCATCATGCTTTGCTAGATAAAATTGTGTGTGTCAAATTTATAACATACATTAATCAATTTCATATATACGCATATCTACCACTTAAATTTACTCCATAATAATAATTAATTTCATATATTTACATACCTAATACTTAAATTAACTTTACTACATTTATGCTACCCAACTTTTTCCTATGACCTCCAGAATATTATGCAAAATTTCCTAAAAATTAATGTTTTTGTGTTGCGTATGTAAATACATAAGATTGTGTTGCATATGTGTAATTATTTCAAACAAAAATTTTTAGCACTTCCAGGACTCACTGTTAAGTGAGTGGTGCATCCAAATTTTTTGTAAAGTTTAGAAATAAATTTTTATTTCTTAAGTTTCAAAAATATGACTGTTACAATCTTCTTTTAAACAGTTTTACAAAACAGGGGCAGAATGGTCATTTTTCCAGAAACAACTGCTCCATAACTGTTTCCACGCAATTGCACTCAAACACACAATGCAAATTTCCCATAAGAACTTTTCTAAGCATAGACAACTGCAACTAAAAAGCTAAAAAGCTACTAAAAAATAGATTCACCCCACCCTTAGAGCACACTAATTGAAAGAGCATAACTATAAACTAGTTTCGTAAGAATAACGATTTAGTCCAATGATTAAAGAACAATATTAAAATATTTAAAATCCTCACTAAAATTGTCGGCGAAGAATAAAATAATAAATAAAACCGATACAAAAAAAAAAAAAAAAAAAAAGCTATAGAGAACCAAAAGCCCCAAATTACAATACAAGTAGTTCTTTCACACCTACATAGTCAACTCGTTCGAAATACATACAAATGAAACGTTGAACTTAAGAGAAATATAACGTAATGAAAAGTTATGCGTTAAAATTACACTTTTTAAATGGATTGACTTTAAATCATCATTTTCTTTTATTTTATTAAGAAAAATAGGCACTAATTTAACTTATTGAGAAAACTTTAATTATACGAATATAATTAAGAAGAACTTTTAGCAATCTGTGTTTGGTGCTCTTAATTTACCAATAATGTTTGAATTTTGTGCTCCAATAATTAATCAGCCGTCCACTCTTTGCTCAGTTAGATCAACAACTATGTTGAATTTCAATGGATAGCCCCTATTTTAAAATCACCTAATTAATATATTAAATTAAGTTGAAAATTTTTGTAATATAGTTTCCTAATTAATATAATAATATTATTATTATAGTATTAATTATATTAATATAGATATTATAATATTATAATTAATATACTATACTATATATTAACATAAAACCCTAAACGCCTTATTCGATTTTCTTCATTTTGAGGAAGTATGGATTACCTCATGTGTACGGAATACCTGATCAATTTGCTCCATTTTGAGGAAGTATGATATCAAAGCTAGGCTGTCAAAAAAGCTCGTTGTTCGCGAACAGTTTGTATTCGGTTCACTAGGAAGTTCCTGTTCAATTCGTTCGATAAGCAAACGAGACGAACACGAACAGTTTTTTTTTTCGTTTGGTTTGTTAGACGAACCAAACACGAACAGTGACGTGTTTGAATATTTCTAACACGAACACTAAACTTTGTTCGTTCGGTTTGTTTACACCCCTAACTATGTGATTAGTTTATCTTTGAACCCCCAATATATATATATATATATATATATATATATATATATATATATATATATATATATATATATATATATATATATATATATATATATATCTGGAAATAAATAGCCAATAAAATAAAAGATGAACATGTAAACATATATATAAAATAGAAGATAATAATAAATGTCATTATCAACATTATTGCTATGATATATTGAATGCTGATGATAAAAATTAGTATTTTTCATTAAAATATTATAAATATATTACTTGCATATATAAGTTAAAAGTTACCTCAATGAATATGAAATTTTCTTATATACAGAAATCTAGTAGGGAGAAAAACAATAGGGACTTGGACGAAAAAAATTTATTTACCAATATCAGTCGAGCATTATAATTATGGTGCTTTCATATGATTAAAAAAAGCATTAATACAACGATAAAAATGTAACTTATGTTTGATATATTGTTATGTTGTAAGAGGAAACCTAATTATAAACTTAAACCGTTAGCATGTGATGGAGCATGAATAGTTTAGTAGAAGAGGTATCTATTAGAAAGATAAGTATCAAATAACAGTATCTGCTAAATATCAGACAAAAAGGTTATTGCTTGGTGTCGAGCGAAGGTAGACGAGAAGTATCAATTTAGATGATTACTATCAACTGACTCAATCTTCTTTTTAGTAGAAGAGGAGATCAAACAACTGAGAAAAGTTTCATTAGATTTTATAGCTAAAAACTATTAGATATTATTAACTGAAAAAAGTCAATCAAAGATTGTTTGGTATTTGAAATTAGCAATAAGCAACGTTAGAGATCAAATGATAGTCATCAATTGATTCAAAAAAAGGGTGACTCTGTGCAACCAAAAGAGCAACCATAATAAATAAGAAGAGTATTAGATGCCACTACAATAAATTATTTATTTATTAACATATTTACTCTCTCTCTCTCTCTCTCTCTCTCTGTCTCTGTCTCTCTCACTATATATATAAAATGAATTCTCTATATTATTATATCAATGAAAGACCAATGGAATTTGTCATGCGGTGCTTGAAAATCTATTGATGGAGTCATAAATATATATATATACACAAAAAGTGACAGATAATATGCTGAAATGACGGCAATCATGTCCTCATCCTAACAACATGAATCATGTTTCTCACAATATTTATTCCATTAAGCAGATGATTAGATTTGACGTTTCCAGAAAATACAATGGATTGAGTCGGCAACAATGCCACACCCTCTTTAAATGAACAATTTTCAACTACGACATTACATGCTTAAAATAAATAAATAAATATATATATATATATATATATACACCAGGTATCAAAATGACTCATTGTTCTCGTATAGTTTGTGTTCGATTCAATAAGTAATTCGTGTTTGATTCATTCACAAAGCAAACAAGTCGAATACGAATTATTTTCTTGTGCACGATATATAGATGAGCTTATACAAAAAATACTTTTGTGTGTTCGTGTTCGACTTGTTTTGACTCACAATAATTAAATTATATATACATACACACACACACACACATTTAGTAGGATTTTAAAATAATTTAATTATCTACAAGGCAATAAAGATTTATAATCGAGTAAAATTATTAATTATAGATAAATATATATATATTAAATTCTTTTTAAATGAATAATTTAATAAAAATAATAAGATTTAAATCTCATCCATACCCTCCACATCTTATGACTATATGGCTAGGGCTATTTAAACGACTCGTGTTTGGCACTCTAAGCAAATGAGTCAAAAACGAACAATTTTTTTGAATTTGATATATAAACGAGCCGAACACAAACAATAGTAGTTTTAAACGAGCCGAACACGATTCGAGCTTGGCTCATTTACACCCCTATTAATTGGGGCGGAACTTGTCTCTTTTTTTAGGGGCTCAAAATGTCCCCCTAGACCCGTGGGAGAGTGCAAGATGGTACTAAAATAGGGGTAAAACTAATACTTGCCCTCTCATATAAATTAAATTCTCAATTTGCCCAACTCTACCGTATATATGTATAGAGAGAGAGAGAGTGCAAGATGGTACTAAATTATGAAAGACATGCATAAAAATCTCTAACATTGGAAAACATTATGTATAAAATTTTTTATGAATACAAATATGGTGTTCTTCATAAAATTAGTTATTTAAAGTTTCCAAATTAATAAACAAAAAATAAAATACTTCCTCACTATACCTTTATAATGCATGAACACGTCTAATTAAGAAATCGTGACACTTTTCAAATACCGGCACTCACCTAACATGCCACAGGCACGTGTCTGATTTAATAAATATTAAAATAAAAAAGAACACGTATATCTTAAATTAGTAAATTAATAATTTGTAGAAAATATTTTTTAAACATCTATGATATTTTTTTATATTAGAAAAATAAAAAAAATATTTTTTATTTAAAAGTTGAACATATATGTTAAACATATATATTTGTCTAACTGACAGATAAGTGTCTTATATCTTTAACAATACAAATATCTTATATTCATATCATACCGGGTACATAAGCTTTACTCTCCATAATCTTATAAGCTGTTATTTGCCCCTCAACATTATAGTGAAGGTAACATATATATATATATATATATATATATATATATATATATATATATATATATATATATATATATATATATATATATATATGGTAATCTTACGTGATGTCAGATAATATATGTCGGTACTATATTTTGTACACCACATTAGACAAACACCTAATGGTCCATCTTATTTTCACTCTGTTAGAGGTGCAAATGAGCCGTGCACGACTTAAATTTAAGCCCTTCTATTACACGAGCTTGAGCTTAGTCACACTCAATTTAAAATCTTACTGAGTAAGCTCGATTTCATTATTTGATTTGTCAATTAAATTATGATTTAGTTCATTAATTAATTTCACTACTGTGATACATCTTCCCCCCAACTCAAATCCTCGTGGGCAACAGTGTACATTAACAAAGTAAAAATTGAGCTTTTGATCCTAGCTCGAGCTGGGCATAACTACCACGAGCCAAGCTCGAGCTTTGGTTAAGAGCTCAGGTCAAACTATTGCAAGCACTAAAGAAAATTAGCAAATTTGTGTCGGTCAAGTCGGACGCTAATCGAACATAATTCTGATGATATTTCAGGATTATCAACGGATTTGTGTGAGATTTAGATCGAATATTTTCCATAGATAGTTCGGGGGATTGTAATAATAATTCCATGCATTACACGTTGAAATATTCCGACGCAAATAATTAGCATCGCTTTTGTATCGTCATAGCATCAGACTTTACCCGCGTCAAATTTTGCGTCCGCAGTCACCGACTTTGACCTACACAAACAACTTACGACATCACGACCATAGAATATAACTTTTATGGCTAACTACTGCCTTTGTAACAATCAATTATAACATTTTTGGCCAACTACTATTATTATAATCTCCAATTATAATCTCTGTGGCCAACTGCTAATATCACAGCCAACGACTATAGCTTTTATGACCAACTACTATCTTTGTAGCAACTAACTATGACCTTCGAACCTAACTACTATTATTGCAGCCAATAACCACATTTATTGTAGCCAATTATGATTATTATATCGAAATTGTTATTGTACATTTGTGATTATTAACTTTGTAATTTCATCTTCTTGAATTCAAGAGAATAGTTAACTTATGTACTAATAATTACACAGTGGATTACTATGACAAGGCTAGGTCCTGTGATATTTTCCTATTTTTCAGTGTTTTTCCATATAAAAAAACTTTTAGTCTCCTCTTATACTAAATGTATAAGAATTATAAAATATGCATGTATTTTTTAATTCAATAATTATTTTAAAATATATTTTTATAAAATTTGTGTATTTACGTACATACCACACAATTCTTATAAGGTTATATTTCTAACACTTAATTTTTCATATTTATATATTTAACCCTCAAATCTGCCATCACATCAAAAAGAATATCATTATTATTAATTTTTTTAAATCGAGGATGAAGTCCGCCGATCCATTAATTAATTGAATTGGGCGGTGCTGATTGGGGCCCATCAACGGATGTTACATCTCAATTCACACGTGGGACCCACTGCCGTATATTGATGACATGGCCCCTGGAGCCAAAACTATAATAATGGTTGTCGTCTTCGTTGATTTGCTGACGTGGGAACTGAATAAGTGGTATATCTGGCGGAACAACATAACGATTTTATCTTAAAGTACTAAGATATGTGGTTTGAAGGGAGATTCAGGTCAAATCATAAGTTAACTAAGAGCATTAGTTCATAAATAATCTACTAAGATATAAGTCGTTGTTTGATGATGCAGTCTTTTCATTTGAAAAAATAATCTAACTTGTCAAATTTTTAATTTTATTGGAAAGTATGTAACATGTGCTTCTTTAATTATTTCATTAATGGCAGGCTAAATTGATGATCAATTTTGTTGAGAAAAGCACTATTTCTCTTTGTAATGCAAAGTTGTGTGATGTGATGAATTATAGTGGCTAATCAAGGTGAAGGCCAATATTTGGCACGAAAAATATTATAAATTTGAATTGTTATAATGTAAAGTTATAACGTGTGTTACTGTTGAATTTTGATTTGTCTGTAAATTACACATGAGGAATTGAGCATAAGACGAGAAAGATTGGGAGAGAAAGAGAGATGTAAGTGCACAATAAGTTATTTCTCATGATATGATCTCCCTATTTATAGTGGAATGAGATGCACTATATGAAAGTACATATATGCTCCTGTTCTAATGGGAGTGTTATAAGATATTTTATTTATCTTACATGTTTAGGCCTTCGGTTTGGCTACCTTGTGACTTGGTTGGCTGAAATGAGTCAATCCTAATTCAACAGTGTCTATTCATTCGACTATGCTGAGTTCGGGTGGCCTTTGATGGTCTTCGGCTTAGCTGGGCTTAACGATCGAATTGGCTTTGTTAGTCTGCTATGATAGTCAGATTGTTGATTATTGATCTCTAAATAAAAAAACTCTTATCGACAAAACAAGATTAGGCTATGGGGCAAATGGTGAATCATCATAATTGAATAGGTGCTTCACTCCCTGACAAGGCAATCCTTTGGGATTCTTGTGTGATTATGTTATCGTCAGTTCTCAACCCCTGGTGAGAGATCTTAAGGGTGCTCATGAGTTGGCTAGTGATATTGAGCTCTTTCCTTGAGTCGGATAGTGGCGAGAGGCGGCTTAGTACCTCTGCTCGACTTAATTGGCCTATTCCATATTTCGGATGGCTTGTATTCGATCAGCCTTTAGCACAAGTTCAAGAAGGATGTACCAATTTAGGTAGATTTGTTGGTATTCAGCTAGTGAATACTTAATCTTCCGCTAGTGGACATTGGTCTTTCGCCATTAGGCACTCCGTTCCACCAGTGAACCCTTAGTCTTTCACTTGTGGGCACTTATTCTGTAGACTGTGGACCCTTGTTCTTCCATCTGTAGACACTCCTTAGTCATACTCCTTTGTCCTTTTACTCATTTGATCTCTTCGAGATTCATGTAGATGGGTTTCTGATGTACATATTTTAGTTCGATAATTCTCTTATTTCTTGACACGACAGCTATGATAAGAATAAGTTAATTAAATACAAAAATAGATTCATTTATTTTACAAAAAGAGCTTTTAGTAATTACACTTCCAGAATGTTTGTGCCCATGGCTTTTTCAAATAGGACATGATTGGCACCTTTGTTAGCCACATTTGCTTTTACAGTTATGTGCTTGAGTCGGTCAGTTCTTAAAATTTCTCCATAACGAGTTCTCAAAATGCTTTAAATGATGGTGTAATCGTTGAAATGATGAGGAGGGCCATTGGAATGTCTGCACCGTAACCTCATCCTGAAGAAGCTAGATGAGGAGAAGAAGCCCAAGGAAAAGAAGGGACCTAAGGGAAAAAGGAGCCTGAGGTTGAGAAGAGACCAAAGGGTGAAATTTGGAAGAAAAAACTAGCTTCCAATATGAGAAATTGTTGACCTCACTTTTGTTGAGGTCTTGTTTTTCTTTAGGCAACCGAGGGTCTAGCCATAGGACTTTCCTGATAACTATCTTAGAAGACTACTGGTTGAACCCTCCCCTCTTAGAAAAATTCAAAAATTCTTCTTTACTCTACTTGGAGTTTCATATGCTAAAGTCTAACCTCTAAGCACTTAGTAGGATGAGACCAAACATAAGGAAACTCAAGAGAAGTTCTCTATAGGATGGTTAAGCCTTATGACTCACCCTGGGTGGTCTGGTCTGGGTCATGCTCACACACACACACACCTAAACTCTACACTTTCACTCACCACCTCAAACCCTGAGCTAAACATGTCTACCTTTGATCCCCTACTCTTTTGGAAACTCATGTGGGTGGTTCCCCAAGCTCTTAGTCCCAGGCTAGGGTTTGGCTAGAACTAGCTGATCCATGAAAAAAATACCCATTTTTATGCCTTGATTTTTATCAAATTTTTAAGGATATTATGCTTTAATGAAAGGTATTTTTGTGTTTTTGGATATAGGTGATGAAAAAATGTTCAAGAAAAAAAAAGTGAAAAAGAAGAAAAAAGGAGCAAAAATGGAGCCAAAATACAAAATTATTGGTCTGGCGCCTAGGAGCCAGAATCCGGCGCCTAAGCGCCAGGTCGATACGGGATCTGTCAAGATTTTTTACGACTTTTGAACGGTTATTTTGAAGGTGTTAGCAGTTATTGGACCTTCTATAAGACTGACAGTTGTTCCTGGTTTATAGGACATGTGATACAATGTATTTGGACGCTTGGAAACGGTTTTAATCGCGAAGAGGTGCGATCCAAAGTGAAGTGGTGCGAAGAACTAGACGCAGAATCCGGCGCCTAGGCGCCAGATTCCGGCGCCTAGGCACCAGACACACCTTCTAGAAGATTCATTGAATGTGGACACATTTTGAAGAGGTGCCTTGAGGCAACCCTTGAAGCCTATAAATAGGAGGCTACTCCTTCAGAGAAAAAGGCCCAACGCCCAACTTAGTCCCCCTATCTAGAGCCCCATCTAGAGAGAGAATTAGAGAGATACTTTAGGGCCACATTTTACTATCCTTCATAAATTAGTTAGTTAATTTATTTAGAGTTTTTATTGAGAGTTTAAAGAGTTTGTGCTTTTGAAGATTATTTGCTTGGAGTCAAAAGAATTCAGAGGTTCAGTAGAAGAAACACTTGAGATAAGTATTTGTAATTTTATTCAAAGTTTTATTATTATGTTTTGTTGTTTAAATTCAATGTGTTCTGAGTAGTTAGTTTACTTTCTCCTTTCAATTATGAAAAGATATATAAGATAGTATAAAATTCGTTGGAGAATTAGAAACTATTTATATTTTAAAACATTGTGATGATATCAATACCAGATCTTAATTTACTATTTAAATTGGTCATTTAAATTGTTAAAATCTATTGAAGAGTTTTGATACCTAGAAGGAGATGAATTCTTAACTAGTAGATATCACATGAATCCTTGGGTAGTCGAAGGCCTTGTGCGGGTTATTCAAGATGAAATGCAAATAAATAGGAAGATATTATATAATGGGTGTAGAATTGATAAGTTTTTAGAGTGCAGACTAAATTCTTGTAATTTGGTTTATAGAGAAGGAAAGGGTCACTAGTAGGGCCGACATAGCCACCCTTGGACATCTAGTAGTGTGAGCCTAGATTAACTCATTCTACTAACAATACATCCGGACTCGATCTATAAGCTATGCTAATGTTCTTTACACTCGGATCAAATGGTAAAGAATATGAATGCTTCTATTTGGCACAATACCATAAATTTATATTCTCCACGAGTATTATCATTATCTTAGAAAATCTTAGATTAATTGAAAGGAAGAAAGTTGTTGTCTTATTGTTATTTACATTAATTATTTCATTACTCCTTTATTATTGCATCTAGTAAATTAAAAATATCAAATTTATAACTATAAAAGAAATAATTAAAAATAAAATTAAAATATTTAAAAATCCATAACTCACTCCTCGTAGGATCGATACTGGGGTCTTTGTTTCAAAACCCTATATTACTTGATACGATACGTATACTTGCGTGGTACCCCTAGTGTGTAAAATATTTTTGATAAAATTATATTTATATACACTAGCTCGCTATTATTATCTATTACATTTGAAAGCATTAATTATTATATTTGTCATCAGCGGATTGCGGGTCAAGTTTTTGGCACCGTTGCCGGGGATTGAATTTTTAGTACGCATATATTTAGCGTGGGTCACTAGCACATGGAAAAGGGGAATTCCCTTGGTCCATGGCTCGAGCAAGTTGGCATCCTTCAATTAAACCCAATTTCAGCAAAAATCCCAACTTTGACCCTTTAACCCTTAAACTTCCCCCAAATTACAAAATATCCATACAGCCTTAATTTTGACCAAATTCCCAAAGTTACCCAAATTCTCAAGCTTCTCCAAAAAATCATTTCAAAATGTTCCTCTCCATCAAAATTGACCAAGACACCCCAAATCTACCAAAAGTTTCCAAAATACCTTCAAATCCCCAAAATTACAAAAAATCCCCAAAATTACCAAAATGCCCCTAAAAATCCAAAAATTCCAAAATTTCCAAAAAAATCCCAAAATCCTCCTAAATATTCCTAAAACCCTTTCAACCTCTCCCATGAGCCTAATTTGACCAAATTGACCCAAATTAACCAAAATCCCCAAATTGCCCTTTAAGGCCTAAAATGCCCAAATCACCTCCAATGTTCATCTAATTGACCCCAATCTTCCCAAATTTCAATCATAAGCTCAAATTCATCATGAATAAACCTAATTAAAACCAAATCCAAAGCCAATTTGACTCGATTTCAAACTTAATTTCTAGCTCAATTCAAAAAGCCCAAATTTTGGTCATTTGACCCAA
The DNA here is from genome assembly GCA_022702705.1 of Papilionanthe hookeriana x Papilionanthe teres. Taxonomy (NCBI): domain Eukaryota; kingdom Viridiplantae; phylum Streptophyta; class Magnoliopsida; order Asparagales; family Orchidaceae; genus Papilionanthe; species Papilionanthe hookeriana x Papilionanthe teres. The sequence continues at coordinate 50,791,691 of CM040431.1, forward strand.
TTCCCCTAAATTGAACCCCTAGCCAAGTTAATTTCCCCAAAATTGAATTCTAAACTCTTCCTAATATTCCTACACACCAAATTGATACATCAAGTAAATTGAACCCAAACTCACCCAAATCTAACCCACGTCAAAATCCCCAAAATTTTCTCAAATATGTCATATGCCCAAATGTCATCAAATTGAATGCCCTAATGATCTACCTAAAAATTACATATTTTTAGTGTACATTTAATGATCATTTTATGTGCATTTTTATGATATTACACTTTAAAAGAAGGTATTTTGCATGTTTTTTGTTTCAGGTATAAGAAAAGTACATTTGGAGAAAATAAAGCAAAAACTATGTAATTTGGAATCAAAATGAGCAAGGAAGAAAATTATGATCTAGCACATATTGATATGTTTTACTATACTTAATCTCTTTTGCATTTCTTAACTCTTTTTGAATAAAATTACACTTTAAAGAAAGGTTGTTTTCATTCTTATTTTATAGGTTTAAATGCTAGGAGCGAAACACAATTAAAACGGGGCGAAACAGAGCTGAAACAGAGTTAAACGGAGCAAAACAATGAAACTGCCCGCTGGGTTAGGAGCCCAAACTGGCGCCTAAGCGCCTGTGTCGATGAGAAAATGGCGTATAGACATCAAAAACTGGCACCTAGGCGCCATAAATGGTTGGGGACGGTTTTGGACGATTTTTTGCGGTTCTGAGATGTTCTAGAAGGCCCCAGATGGTAATGCACGCCTCAATGAGTTATTCATTGAATCTGCTAACTCATGCTATATAATTCTTTTAAATTCCTTAGTAACATCCAAGAATTAGTGAATTTTGTGATGAATTATTACTTGAGAATCTGAGGAGAAGATAATACTCCTTAAAGAAAGAATAAACTTCTAACATTAATCACTGAAAGCAAATCAAAAAAGGCAAAGTGACTTCCTAATCTACTAATTATGCTAAATAATTCTTGAACATTCTTTCGTGATCTCTAGCAATTAGTGAATTGTGTGATGAATTACCGATATCTGAAGAGAATATAATGCTTACTAAAGGAAGACGAAAGGACCACCAAATAGCACATCTTTCAATACAACAAAGTAAAGTTGACAGACATTTTACTAGTGGTGAGAAATGAGATTTTCAACTTGAAGCAAGCAACATGGTGTGTAAGTGTTGGGATCACCTTTCCCTTATATGATTAAAAGAAAGCTGACATCCTAAATTATAAATGACAACCAAGCTTCCATGATCTCTATGAAAAAAATATGTGCATGCTAAGCCGAATGTTCTGTTAGGTGGTGAGTAAGAGTACCTATTATACGCTCCATATGGAAATAATGCTTATCATCAAAAAGAAATTGAGAAGCAAGGGTTGAAGGATCATCAATATTATGCAGAGAAGTCAATTTTTTTCAAGATGCATTTCTTAAATTGACTCGATTGAATGTAGGTTGAATGACAAATAATGAATATGATAACTCGTATTTCAGGACTAACTTAGTTTGAACACCAGCTGCCAAAAAAAAGTTTGGTCATAAAATGGATCGTGCGAGTACATTTGGAATGTTGAAATTATCTAAAAAGAGACATTCTCTAATCATGATAACCAAATGAGGCAAAAAATGATGAGTTCTTGGTGTGTCATGCACAATTGAGTCTGAATCACTTTAGTCATAAGCAAAGTTGCCCAATTGAGCTCCGTTCATAAAACTAATTGCACGAGTGCATCTAGAATGAAATTTAGCTAAAAAGAAGTATGATCGAAAGAATCAAACACGGTGAAAACAACATATCATTGTCATGACAAAAGCAATTTGATCCTAATTCACCTCGTGTAAGGGAAATTTGTTCGAACGACGTCCGATCACAAAATAGACAGCATCATTACATCTGGAACTTCCAATTTGCCGAAAATGCATAATATTATTAGGATTTTTTTTCTAGAATAATTCATGCACAAATCGATATTGAAGAAATGATTCTGTATGTATGTATGTATGTTAGAAAAGAAAAAAATATTTTTTTAGGAATTAAAACAGTCATAAGGAAATAATAAGCAAACTTTATTGAAATTTGTAGTGTTCTCCTCTTAAAACACCACTAGAACTTCCACACACTTTGGAACCCTTTAATAATTAAAAAATAGAATTTAAAAACTAAATGAAATGAATTGGAACTCCCTTCCATTTATTAAAAAAAAAAAAGATTCTGCATGGGGCCCACTTGCATTTAATAAGCCATATGAAAAAGAAGTTTGCCACCCATGTACTAAAGTCTAAAACAGCATATGGCCAAAGCGTCCTCCAGATTCATAATCTAAAACACACAAGTGGAAAGAAGGTGAAATTAAAAACTTAAATAAAAATAATTGCACTTATTTTAGTAATAACACACACACACACGTGTAAATAACAATAGAGTCCCCAATAAAATTTAATTAAATCTAATAAATATAAAAATTTATGCATGTGCACCAACTAACGTGTTAATTGCCCGATCACAAGTTTCAAGAATCTTGTGTTGGTTAAACAAATACTTAAGCTCAAATCAAATCTATCTCAAAATAAGTGCGAAGTTATTTAAAATCCACTCAAGATGAACAAATTAAAATCATTGCATATTCTCCAACTAACGTGTTAGGCGCTCGCTCATAGGTGAGAATGTAACGTGGGTTAAAAAAACTCTTAAGCTTAAACCAATTATGCTCTGAAAGGTGTGCAAAGCTATTTAAAATGAACTCCAATCAACGAATTAAAACATCCACAAGCGCTGCGGCGATAACCCTAAGTTCTTAAACTTAATCGTCTGAGAACACATGATTATGCTATAAGTAACTGTCTCGAAAAAGTACGCACATGATCCAAAGTTTTTGAAAATATAATTTTCAAATGTTAAATTTAAAAGTATGTAATTATGCACGCTCTCTTGCAGGTTTCCTTACCTATAAGACAAGGTGTATGTCCAACAATTTCTCGAGTTTGATTCTCCTCCCTCTAGGGATTGCAGTTGACAAGCTTGAGCTCTCACTGAGTCAATCTTATCCTCCTCCTCACGAGAACTAAAGTTGACACGACCAATATTTTAAATGAAGTTTAAGAAATTATTCCCCGGTTATAGTCATGTTGAGCGTGAATTTCAATATAAAATTAAGATTTTAAATTATAAAATTAAAAAAATGTTTAGAAGAAAATTAATCACTTAAAAGTTAAAAGTAAAATTCATCAACGCTTCACAACCATATGCCGAAGTGGACAAATTTAATGTTGACTCAAGCTCATAAAGAGCCAAAGTCGTATTAAAAATACTACAAAATTCAAACTCAAAATAATTTTATGCAACAAGGACATAGCCCGAGTCCTCTACTGCATGATTTTGTTGTCAAATGACACAATAGGGAAGTGGTTACGATTGAAGCTCTCTAATCGAGTGGTTCGTCACCAAATCAAACCATTATATTACAATCACGGTTGTGGCTTGTATGTTCCTCAATGATAGACTGCCCTTTAGAATATTGAATGATATGGTATGTTTGATAAGGTAATAACCTTCTGTAAGCTAAACTTGACTTAGATTAGTGCTCTTAAACAAACATTCACCTCAGGTCTATTGGGTCCCTTTGGAAGAAGTAACTCATAGTTGTTAACTATGATCCTTATGTCAGTTTAGGTCAATTACCTCTACTGACTAAGTAGACGCGTGACCATAACAACCTGAGATGAAAAAACCAAGGGATCTTGATCGGGTTTGTCATCTTTTTTCTACCATCTATTTTAAGCTCACGATAACTATTGTTATAATTTAAATTTTAAAATTCATTGCTACAATATGTAAGTCTTAATACTTAGCGCCTAATGACTAGCCTTAATCATAAGTCCTCTCTAGTTATCGGGAGTGGTAATTAACCATAAGGGTTGTGCATATGAAAAATCGCATACCTCAAATCTTAAAAGTCATGGCAAAATGAGAGTGACACTATTGATAGAGTATTATCTACTATCTTACATGCCCTTTAAAAATCTAACTTGGAACTCAACACACTAAGCTCTCGACAAGAGTCATGGGGCATATTTTAAATTTTCGAAGCCCACAAATACTAAATTCACTTCCATGAGGTAAATAAGTGAGAACCAGCTTGAGAAAGTGCTCGAAACATCATTGGGATCATCGTATTGAGATTATCATTCATGTTGTACAATTGTTTGGAGGTCACATAGTCATCAAGTCACCCAGTGTGCAAGATCATTTTCCTATTAATAGGACGCTTGATTTTAGGGGTATTTACATGTATACCTCCAATTCTTATACATACTAACACCAAAATTTTGTTTTTTACATTTATACCGCCCAAAACTATCATAACACATAAAAAATACCACTAATTAATTTTTTAGAATGTGAAATACACCTTTTGATGTATGGCAAAAGTGTAAAAACTGAAGTTGAGGTGTTAGATATGTAAATACATAAGAAATGGGGGGTAAGGATGTAAATTATCCATATATTATGCATATTAACAATCACAGTACATAATAGGATGCTGAATCAAATACCATTCATTTAAAGATACCAATTCTCTACTATGGATATGAATGTAGCCCAAATAATAGAAAGAAACTGAGAAAAGTTGGCGATTCTATATGGGAATTTATCTATAGAGGGAGGAATGCATTAAACAGAGAAGTGCAAGTTATAGGAAAACTCGAATAAAGAGACAACTAAGACAGGCGCAGAAAGAATTCAGCAGGATAAAATTTGCACATATTAATTATTAGTACTCCCTACAGTCAGCAAATATGGGCGTTCAAAAAGTTTGAAAAAAACATATAGGTTTGTTATTAAAAGACATTAATTAGTGCATTCAAAGATGCAACTAGCCCTTTTAAGGAGAAATATTTAAGTATGGAGTATGCACGCAGAATTACGTGTATACGAAGGTTATTCAGAGGTTATGGGGGGAGTTATGTCCGTGTTATTGGGGTTAATACCACTAATAACCTCACAATAACCCCACAATAACCTATACATAAGTTCTGCAGTTCTGTTTTCATATATTTGTAGATTACTGGGGGTTATTGTGAGGTTATCGGGGGTATTAACCCCAATAACATGGATACAACCACTCAATACTCTCTGAATAACCTTCTTATGCATGCGTACTCCGTACTTAAATATTTCCCCCTTTTAAGAGAGCACGTGAAACAGCAATGTGCTTGATTCCATACTTTCTGCTCGCATCCCTTCGATAAATCATATGCATAGGGAAAATTACATAACCTTACAAATCTGTCATAAGACTAGAAAGTGAAAAAAAATGGCCAAGCTAAGCAGGCTTATGACACCATCATAAAATAGCTTAAACAGTTTGCCAGTTCTATTTTCCCCTTCAATCATACGCATTGCTGAAAATGCTATTAAGCACACCGCCATTAAGAATCTGAAGCACGCTGTGGTTCGACTGGCCAACACATCTGGGTGTTTTGAATTGATTCATCGCTGCACCAAGAGCTAGGTGATGTTCAAGGATCTTACGGAAGGTACCCCTATTCACAATGCGGAGCTCGAGAGGGCCGATTGCTCGTATTTTCCTTGAACCGACATAGCCTGCGTCGACGAAGGCACGGTCCAAGCAATTGCAGCAGTTATTGAGAACTTCATCCTTAACATCACCGCTGAGCTCCCAGAAGATTACGTAATGGCCAGGATTGGTTGACATATCAACATGGCTAGTGAAGTCCAAGACCTCAACCTTCTCAGCAGCCAAGAGCTTGCTCGCTTCTTCAACAGCCAACTGAAGGTCTTTCTCAGTGTTCTTATCAATGTTGACAGTTAGAATGAGGTTTCTTCTATGAACAAATTGTAGTTTTGGTGCTGAGTTGTGAAAACCAGCTATTTTTACAACATCACCCAGTCTGTACCGGTATAAACCTGCAATAATTTTAAGGAAGAAACATTTATTTCACTGGCAATGTAACAAATAGATCATTCCTGACTCCAAATCTCAAGGAAACGATAAACATTTAACAAACATTTTATCGTACTATAGACCACATGCAGTTTCATAGTGGAAACTGGAAAACTCACTGAACCTCATTAATCCTTCTAATTTAGCATCTTCAAGAGTTAGGTGAGCAAGTCTACTTTAAATTATTGACAACCAAACCATTCACGAAGTCAAATAAGCAATCTTCATAACCCCATAAATGCCCAAAAGTCAATCTACTGCTAAATTATATAGGAATTCTATTCAAAGATAGAGAATTTGCAAAAAAAATATAAATAATCTGAACGGGATTAGTTGGTCTTCATAATAGTAACTCGCACAATATTTGTTTAAAAATCACTGAGTTGGTAGGATGAGAGGTATTTAATTGTTCACTGACTGAAGTTTAAGGTTTGATGGGGATCAGATGAAATAGAAAATTAGTTTAATAATAAGACCTCAAGCACTTGATTTTTATTTGAATGGTGATTGCTTTATTAGCAAGTTAGCTCAAATTGATGCGAAATATAAAAGAAAAAAATGTTCAAGGCTTCTAGCTACAAGTAAAAATATTCTACTAGCATAGCTTATCAACAAGCAGCCTGTTTCACTTCGACCACTAATGTAGAGCATTCGAAGAAGGGAAAGAAAACATATTTGGTACCTGCAAAAGTAGTGATAATTATTTCATACTCTTCACCTACGTTAACTTCAGTCAGTCCGATCGGCTCAGGCTCTTTGCGTACGATCATTGAACCATAATTATCTACTTCCTGCTCATGAGCTCTTTCCTTAAGAGGCATAAATTCAAAATATCCAATGTTAGGAAGAACAGTAAAGGTAGCTGACTCTGGGGGTTCTCCTGGATCAATATTAGCACCAATCCACCCTTCTGAAGACCCATAATCAGCACTCATCAGTGGCAAGCTCGCAGCATAGTGCCTTAGTTTATTCAAATAAGGCTCCATTGATCCTGTCATGATTCCATATACATATTTGGCATTTGGCCAAAGCTCCGGTATTAGACCATACCAGTTACTCAAGTTCAAACATTTATTGTAAATGGTATTTGCCAATTGAGGATTTGGGCGTAGAAACTTAGAAATTGCACTACGAATTGAAGGAATTGTGATTCTGCTGGACAGAACTCCCTCTCTTATATCACAGCAAAGCTCTTCCCACACTTGTTCAAATGTTCGAAATGCATGAACAATACAATGGGCAAATGTGGAGAACACAAATTGAACTTCCTCAGAGTATATCAAACCACATAAAAGGTGACAGTACAATGACTGATTGTAGTCAAGGCTGAAGATAACTTCATCAGGACTGCAGCACTGAGATTGAATGTCTTTCATAGTGTTCTTAAATTGCTGGCTTAGGTATACATTTGTGGTGGCCGTGGTAGCTAACAGGCCACCTTTTGTTTTGAACTGCTTGCTGCTGTAAATAAATTGCAAAGATTTTCCATTCCCAATAGGATGTGCTCTACAAAGTTTGAATGGGAAAATTTATATTTAAAGTAAAAACTAAACAAATAAATAAACATCAGCACAAACAAGAGCAATGAAGTTTTCATCAAAAAAAGGAGAAAAGAATCTTGAAAGGTAGAATAGTCAATTGGAGACTTTTTGAGAGCACCAAAGCTAGTATAGTATATTAGTCGATCTTGAACAAAATATTACTAAGAGCAATCAACAAGATGATGAAAGTCCATAAATTTGAAGTTAAAGATTATTTATGAGCAGAATAAGGGATTATGCAGCAAGACTAAACAAAACGTGACCAAAATAAAGTGGTTAGAAACTAACATAGCCTCATCAGGCGCTCAAGTTAAGATCGCACAATTTTTATAAAGAGGAATGAATTTTTTCAAAGACTTTTAAATGTTTTTCTGTTATCCAATGAGTGCAAGTAGGAGAATTCATATAGGTCTTAAGAGATTGAAGAACCAACCTATTCCTAAAAGCAAAAGAAGTCCTATATATCTGCATTGTCGACTGCTCTAATTCATCATTGAATGGAACAAATTTTGGTTTCCCTTGCGTTGTACCAGAGCTGTAAAAATAGAAAAATACAAGCTTTCAAAATATTAAGATCTGAAACAAATAAGCGCATGAAAGAACAAACTAGCGAAACAAACCTCAAAGACATGGATTTTATGGGTCTCCCAGTGAGGATTGGCGAGGCCTCTTCATCTGCAATTCTCTGTATGTAAGGCTCCAGATCCTTGTGAGTCACCAAAGGAACACATGCCTTGAAGCTATCAGGATCAGTTCTTCCTCCAAGCCCCAAATTCTGTAAGTATTCGGCTGTACCGTTCTCTTTGAGAATCCTCTGAAGGGTTTCTCTTTGAACCCTTTCAGCATCCTTTGTTAATGCCTCAAACTCCTCAATCACACGGTCACCATTGAATCCCTTCACCTTCTCAAGCATCTCTGAAGCTCTGCGTGGCGCCTTGAGATACTCGACTTCCTAGTTCAAAGTTACTGAAAAAAAAAAGAGAGAAAACAAATAGCTTTCCTTAGAGAATGAGAACTACTCAAGCAGGCTTTTTCTTTGTTTCAAGTTAGTAAAAATTGGCTTCTAACTGAACGAAGAACACAGCTCAAATTAAAAACCTTGTACAGAGCAGAGATTCCATATAGAATTCTAAACGCAATAGGTTACCAAACAAGACGAAAAAAGGCCAGCCGATCTACTAATCCAAGGCGTAAAGAAATAAAATATAGTATTTACATGGAAAAGCTGTTCCTCACGAAAAACCCAAAACCACTGGCAACAAACCAATCCACTGCATAACACCAACCTTCATCCATATTGGTAGAGGAAGCTTAAGAAATTTAAAAAGAAAGCCCTAACTAAAGACCAATAAACCAAATACTAGGTCATTAATTGAAAAAACTCACACAGTTAAGCAAAATAATCGAGAAGAAAAGGGAAAAGAACAAAGTCTCCACTGTCCGACAAGCGGCGAGGAATCGAAAAGTTCCTTACCGGCGAGTCTCCTGAGCAAGTGGGAGCAGCAATTCTGCTTAGTCGACAACTTGCGCGTCAAATCGAGGAAGGAGAAGCGAATACGAATTAGAGTTGAGAAAGAGTTCGGAATCAAGAGGATGAATCACTCGAGGTTGGCCACACATTTCAGCTTTTGATTTGCGTTGACTGATGGCTGCTCGTTCTTGCTTGAGGGTGTGGTGTTTGTAGCATAAGCTCGACGGCGCCGCTACGTTGAACTCGGACAATTTAACTTTGATTTAGGATTAATTTAATGTTTAGTTTTAATTATAAATAATCAGATATAAAATTGTGTGGGGCCTAGTATAGTGGTTGAAAATATTATATATATATATGAACAGGACAAACTTGAGAGAATTTTTGGAATAACATGATTTAAGAAAAACTTATAAAATAGTATTGGAATTGGATGAAAAATCAAAATAAAATATTAGTTAATGTCAAGAGAATTGGGATAAAAAGAAAACAATAAGTTGAATATAGAGTTAGATTTCACATGGGACTCATACCTCATCAAAAAATGTTATTATTTAGCATGAATCTCAAATAATATTTTAGTAAGAAAGATTCAAAATAAATTAAGAATCATTCAGAACTCTAATTTCATCATTTATAGACAATTTGAAATCTAAACGAGATGAACGCATTGACCCTAAAATTGGTCCAATTCTAGCTAAATCAGGCTTCAATCAAGTCATTAATCAACTTTTGAAAGTTTTGGGTGGCTAACACGAAGGCTAAATAGATTCTGAATTTTAAAAGCTTATGGTCAAATCAATCTTCTTGATAAGACAAATTCAACGAACCTAAGATTGTTCAATTATGACATCGTTGAGTCACTTCCATGTCCACAAAACTTTGTTCGATCAATAGAATCTCTCTGATTCATCTGATAGAGTGATCTGAATTTCTTCCTTATTTTGTAGAAAGGTCACACTCATATTTTATAAATAGAGTCATACTCCATTTATGAAGGGGGTCGAGAGCTAGAACTGGACGAAGAAAACAATGAATTAAATTCCAGTGATGTTCCCGATCGAAGACCTAGCGAACATTTTCTGCTCCCACAGCCTTTGACCATCGTTGAGCGCCACTCTTTGACGGCTGTCAACCTCCACCGACCACCCTATGCTAACTAACGTCAATGAATCCTAAGGCGTACAACAAACCCAAAAGACGATATAACGACACACACCGAATATGGTGAGATGATGCACTCCAAAGATGGTGCAACTACGCAACCTGAAGACGGTGAGATGATCACTCTAAAGTCGATATAACGACACACCCCGAATAGAGTGTAATTTCACACCCAAAAATTAATGTAACGACGTACTTTGAATATGATGTACCAATGCACGCCAAAGATGGCATAATAATGCACCCCGAAGACATTGTAACAACTCATGAGTACAGAGTAAGCTTGCAACCGCCACACTCAAAATATGGTGACCTTCTCCAAACTTCCAATTTTCTCTCCTCATAACTCCCCACTACGACCAATAGACCAATTATGCCCTACGTGCCACACGGCACATGTAGCTTCAAGCTTCGGCCTTTTTGGCCTACTGACTTTATTAAAACTCCCAAACTCAGCTTCTGAGGCCTACATATATTATTGAAGCTCACCACTATGTCCAAAATGACTAATTATGGCTTTTGCGGTCCAAAGCTCATGTAGCTCCCAACTCTGATCTTTATGCCTTACAAACGTTATTGTGGCTCATCACTACGACCTACCCGGTCCACGACACATGCATCTCCTAACTCTAACTTCTAAGGCCTACGGATGTTATTACATATCCCAACTCTGGCCTCTGTGGGCAACAAATGGTATTCAACTTCAAACTCTGATTTTTGTGGCCCACGAACATTATTGCAATTTCAGCCCTTGAGGTCTCTGTTATTCAAATGTGAGAGACCTCCATCTTGTCCATACATTGAGCCAATGAACCAAGAGAGGTAAATCACATCCCTATGGGCCACAAGAGGGCTGACTGGGAGGTTAATTATGTTCTCCTCACTCTCAGCTTGTGCTAGTGTTGCTTTAAATGGTCCCAGGGTCAGAACCTGGACAACATACCCCAATGGTGAGTCGACCATATGGATCACCTCTTCTTCATCAAAATACACTATCAATAATAATGAAGAAAATTTTCTATTCATAATGATAGAGTCTCCTCCTACAAAAAAGCTGATCCGCATCAGACCATCGAAGCGACAAACTGCTCTCACCAAGCAGTGGTGGGGCGCTCGTTGTCCTCAACCCCTTAGTCGATGACAGAAAATAGCTGTTGTGCCCAAGGTAATGGGGCTCTAGCGGCTCTGTAAAGAATGATTGACCAACTAGTCAAAGATTACAACAGATTATTGGGTCCACTGGCCTGCAGTTGATCGACACAACCTACTTCCATCTTTCGCCCAATCCTTTCCCCGTTAAAGATCTTGAAGTGAGTCAAACAACCCCACTTCATTTGTCAGTTAAACTACCTTCTATTTTTTAGAAACCAAATTCTTTTTCTGCACTTTTCCCTTTGGCCTCTTCTCTCCCTCGGACCTCTTCTTTCCCTCTGGCCTCTTCTCTTCTTATGGTATCTTTTTGTCTCGGGGTGAGATCGAGACACAAATAGTCCAAAAGAGGCCCTCATCGTTTCAGCACTAGAGACCTCATCCGAACGTTGCAGGGCGTTCTCCATGAAGGTGTTTGAAATTTGCCCTACTCAAACACACATACATAAAATCAAATGTGAGTTAACAAATGTGTTAATCACGCCGTATTTTTAGGAACAACAGGTATAAAAATCTTGGGAGTGTAATTATTAAATATTTAATTACAAAATAAATTTATCTAATTTTCCATTTAATTCTCTTATTCTTATCGAAGCCTTCACTTTTCAGAAGTAAAAAAATCAATGAACTAAAATATGTACATCAGAATCTTGAGAAGATCCAACGGATATGGGAAAAAAGAAGTACAACTAAGGAGGGGTCACTTAAGGAAGACTAAAAGACCCGCGACAGTAGATTAAAAGGCAAACAGTTTGAAGAGCAAGGGACTCACATGACTAGTTGTAGGCCCCTAAACCGGGGCTAGAGGTTGAACAAATGCAGACCATCCAATTCAAGGACCAAAGCTAATCAAGGTTAACAAATGCATCGACCTATCACTCGCCACAACCCAACTCAAGAAGAGATTTTAGCTCTGTCAGCCATCTCATGGACGTTCTTTAGATTCCTCATCAAAGTTGAAAACTATCCATATCATAATCCACGAAGCATCCCAAAGGACCCCCACTCACATTTGATTTTAGAAGGATTTTGATTAGTTCTCAGTTTTTGCGGGTTTAAATGTGTTTTGTCATTTTCAATTAGAAGGAGTTAAAAACAAACATGTGTTCATCTCAAACTAAAGAGGAGAGTTTGGTTTAATTTTTGGGATTGGTCCAACCATAAATTTGTATTCTTAAGGAACTCTTACGAGCAAATCCTAGAGTTGAAGTATATGACTTGATGTGAAGATCTATCAACCTCCTTATAAATACGGTCAACAATTCTATGAGGAATAACCTTATGAAAATGAAGCTTTTTCAAAGTGATTCAAACTAAGGTTCAAAATATTGCAAGCTCATGGAAAGCAATGAGGGGCAATTTTACAACAAGTATTTCTCATTGAAATCACAAAGTGAATATTTTAAAAAGTCCAACAATAACTTTTAATAGATATCTACAATCATAAAACTTAACCTTTTAGATGGAACACAACTTTTTTTTTTTTTTTGAAAATTGCAGTTATTCAAGCAAAAATTTACTTCTTAAATCATTCTTTTGTAGATGAGACTATAGTCATGTGTTGAGTAAAAGAATCGTTCACCAGATTTGGATTCAATGAACTCAGTTCACCAAGCTCTTCATCTTGGAAGTTTTGATCATTTTTCTTCTAGTGTACCCTACAATAATAAGAGAGATCAAAACATAAAAAGTGTCTAATGTTGATTCTACACAGGTGAGTCAACTCCTCAAAGGTAAAATAAAATATGGATGTACATAAATATGCTTAAAATAATAATTAATTTCATGAATATTAGAAAGCACTTATAAAATTTGTACTCTTTTTTTCCCCTTAAATTTAACTTCTCATTATAAAATACATTGATGTTTCAATAAAATAATCTTTTATCCTAATGATTTTTTGCTAGAGTTTGTTCTGGCAAAAATCTCCTTTGTTTTTGTATTTAATTAGTAAATGGCTCTCCTATGCCCGCATTAATTAGTAGTTAGTTTTCTAAAAATATATTTTTACTATAAATGACTTCAAAACTCTCTAAATTTTTACTTATAAATAGCTTCTACGAGACCATTCATTCTTCTCATAGGATACATCCAAGAAGACAAGTAAATCAAACAATGGCGCTCAAACTCTTCTTCGCTTTGTCGATCCTTCTCTTTGCTACTCATGGTGCGTAAATAATAAGTTCCTAAATATTAGATTTCCTTCAAACATTAATAGAATTTTTGTTACTTAATTTTGAAAATTTTGATAATTTTTTTCTACAATATTATTAATGTCTATTAATGGTTTAGTTACTATTTCCATGATATTTAATGTAGGCCATGGAGCACCATGTAGCTTATCAAACATAGTAGTTAGCCAAGCAGCTACAGGCAATCTTGTGGAAGGCATGCTAGAGTTCAAGGTGGTGATAAACAACAATTGTGACTGTGCCCAAAGCCAAGTCGTCGTAAGATGCTTCGGATTAAACAGTGTTGAACCGGTCGATCCATCCGCCATCACCGTATTGAATGAAGAGAATTGCCTGTTGAAGAATGGAGGCTCCATAACGAAGGCGTCTCCGGTTATATTCAAATACGCATGGAAGACGCCTCAGGATTTCCCTCTTGTTAGCTCTAAGATACAGTGCTGAGAGGATATGAAGGATATGATGAGATCAACAATTTTGCTGAATAAAATATGGTTTCAGAAATATTTCTGTTGGCTGCTGAATGTGATGATATTAATCGATATCAAGTGATCTAAGTGAAATTATTGTTACTGTTCTATTGGGATCTAAACACTCTTAATGAATTTATATCAAGAAATTCTCGATGTCAATTCTGTGTTTGTATGTATGTATCTATATATATATATATATTATTGAATCTTGAATGCATGCATCTTCAACCAAGAAGGGAAAAGAGAGAAAGAATCATAGGTCGGTCTCTCCTTATAAGTTCGGGATCATCTCTATTTATAGGGATTGGAGTAATCTCTCTTGTTCGATTACAAAAGAGATACTATTAGATAAATTTAGTATAATATGATGTCTTTTGATGTGGCATAATGACATCAAACTGATATGATGGGAACAACGCATTAATTTTAACGAATATTGTCGGGTGAATATGAGTTTTTTTTTCATTCTCCCTGAGTACTCGACAGGCAGCGTTCGATAAGTCAACTAGGTTGCAGGAACCTAGTAACATGAACTCGACAATAGAAATCAGGTAGCAAGATTTTGAGGGATTGGGAGTCAAAATCTCTTGGGCCTAGTAGAATCTCCTTAGGCCCATAATGATTATATATATATATATATAGTTTAATAATTCTTCCAATTCTATGGTAGTTTTCACATGAAATTAGATAGTTTATTTTGAGGTCCTAACGCAAAGTTGTGGCCCTGATTGTGCAATTTGCCTTATTGACCCTCTTAAAGGGCCTCCAATAACTGGAGGCGTTTGAGTGGAAATTTTTTAGATTTTGGTGCTATTGATATGAGTACATATGTTTAAGATTGATAAATAAAGGCAATTATAGAAAAATAAACGACAGTATAATGTTGTTTTAAAGGGCAAAATGAGTTTATCATTCTACAGAAGGAAATATATTGTCTTATAGTTTATATATACATATATATATATATATATATACATATATATATATATATACATACATATATATATATATATATATATATATATATATATATATATACATATTATTAAAGATGGGCGGGACGCGATAATACAAGCCGCCAATTAACCTCATGTGCCTAACCACTCAACTTACACGCACATTGATAGATTCGAACCTCTCGATCTCAGGGACTTAGAATTGACTTTACAGTTGACAGCCAAAGAGTCAGGGAACACAACATACAAATAAACGCTGGATGTCTGAGAACCTCACATGCCCTTAAGATAATTTTTTTCTCATCTAAGTTAAGTTAAAAAGTGATTTTTGCATGCAACTCATATGTTGCTTTAGGGTAGCATTTCGATTGTTTTGATAATTAAAAATTAATTCACAAAATTAGTGTCTCACAGAAAATTTTTTTACTTTTCGCAAAATTTATTTTTAAAACACTGTTTTAGAGAAATTGGTAGAATTTATTGCTGAAAAATAACTTTCTAATAATGTTTATCAGGAAAGAAGCAAAATAAAAGCCATCCGAAATAAAAATGAAGTTTCTCTTAACAAAATATGCTCAAGATTCATCAAAGAAGGATGCTCGGACATTAAGCCCTAGAATTCTATCAGTGAAGATACACTTAATTTAGAAGAATACTAAAGCTCTTTGATGCCCTAGCCACCATAAACTGCACATCACAAGCCCCCCAAGCCAACCATTGTCGATGGGAACACAACTTGCATTAGTACTCGGTGAGAGCTCCATTGTTCAATCCACATAAACCAAATCTCTTACAATGCACTCCAAATCATATGCTTGAGCTAGGCCAATCACCACACCAATCAACACTGACCTATCAAACATGTGTTACCACCATCATTTCTTGCTAAATTTTGTAAGTATTGCTTTGCATAGCCTTTTAGCTCACCAAGTAATACCTTTGATTGTAGTTGTCCAATATTTTATGATACATTTGCCAACTTTTAGGCCCCAACCTCTTACATTGATTGTTTTGGATATGTTTGGGCTTTCGGGTCAAATTTTCAGAAGGTTGATTAAATTTTAGATAAGACACTACCTAGAGATTTCTTCCTCATTTTTATGAAGATTTCCTTTTATCCTGTTCGAGGTTTTCTATATGTGTAAGCCCCTTTACTTAATTACCCCATCTAATTATGGAAGAGTTATTTCGATTAAGGTTAGTTGTGAAGGGTGCTAAGGGTTCAAACTCAACATATAATTGCAGTGATTAAATTTTAAATTGATTAATTTTTTCCTCATTAACTTGGAGCAAATGATGTGGGAGATAGTTATGAAGCCAAACAAGATCTCATAGTTATGTCGTCCAGAGTTATAATGATCCCTGGAGGTAGTAGGCCCCACTTGACAGAAAAGTCCATGTCAGTAGTCATTGGTGTTGAACTCATTTTTAAGAGGTCTTCCTCTCCCTTTCCTTAGAACATAAGATCTAGTCTTAGGATTTGTTGTTTGACTCTCCTACAGGACTAGACTGGGACCTACAACATTTAGAAATTTAAGTGATTTCTTCACTACTTGTAGTTTCATATGGGCGGTATCAAATCCTCAGTGTTTAATTGAGTCAATTAAAACCGACATATTGAAGCTTAAGTTGAGCCCATAAGGATTTGAAAGTCATAAGAAGACCCCAAGAAGTACGACGATTGACTTGTTGCCGAGAGCAGTGTGCTTGACTTTGGTTGTCTCTTAGGCTAGGAATGGTCAACATTTTGCTCATTAAACAACTCCAATCAGACTAAAATACTTTATTTGTCATATTATTCAAATCAAAGTTAAATTTGTACGATAGTCGGCAAACTTGTCCGGACAATTCTAGATGACAAACTGTGCGAGTACGTTCTCGACATCGACTTTACTCTGAAATGACATCTATATTGATAAGGTTTCTAACAAAGTCGAATTGTGCGTAACTTGAAAATTTTGAATAAGATAATAAATTTTAAACAAATTTGATGATAAAATAACCCCCCCCCTCCCCTCGCCCTTACGGGTTTTGATTTGTCTGAAGCCCTAACTGGGCTCTAGTGCTTCTCCCTTAATCGATTTCGGTCACCTTCGTTCATCTCAAATCCTATTTGGTCACCCCTTTATAGGTTTTGTTGTCTTATTATGATGCGATGATTGTGTAATAATGCAATATTTATGCTAAAATTCATATCATATATCACTACCATTAAAATTTATATGATGCATGATACTTAATGGATCATACAAATTAACATGTTAAGATACTATATTTCATATCATCTAATTATAATTAATAGTATAGAATTTTATTAAAATATAAGGGCTCAACTACTTATGATGCGGTTATAGATTGGCATATATATTTCTTTTATTTCTATACATTGGATACTAAGATAAGTTTTGCATAACTTGTCTAATTGGTGATGCTCACCTTTACTTTATTTACATATGTTAATTTTAGAGAAGAGAAAGATACGTATTATGTAAATTAAGGAATACAAGTTTTTGGTTATAAACATGCCTTTTTGATAGATTGTGGTTATATTGTTTTTAAATCATGGGTTATAATATATTATGTGGATAGAGAGATATGTTCCATAATTATGAAAAAAAAAGGCATAGTTGGTAGTATAGTTTTATGATATAAAGCAAAATGATGTCTATGACTTTTGCTTTATTATTAATTTTATGTCGTAGTAATGTTCTATGTTATTATAAGAAGGGGATCAAAAAAAATTCTTTTCAAATGGATCTTAATAGTATTTGTTGTTTTGCATCTATATGATATTAACCCACTCTTGTATAGAAGTTGCATCAGTTTGGGTCGTGATATTTTATAACCTATGTCATTATCCTATCATTAATGATACATTGCACAAAAGCATTCAAGTAGCAAATTGACTAAATTGATAGTTCATTTTAATTTATTCTTATAAGTAAATTTCTAAGTAGAATGATTAAATTGTAAGTGAATACAAAAAATCTAAAAAAGTCATTGTTCTACATATAAAATTTTTGCATCTTCTCTTAACCCTAATAATGTATTTTTAAAATTTTAAATGGTACAAGTTTATACAACAATGTTTGTTTCTAGGGTATTAAATCTAAAGGATTTTCAAGGTGATAATCAAATGCTAGCTTAATTAAGACATATTCTTGAAATGTCCAATTGCTTCTATTTAAATATCTTTCCTCACCTCAAAGTCCGTTGGTTTGATAAATCTATGATTTTTATGTTAGACACTTTATTTTGACAATTGCTTTGCACTTATGTGTTGCATGTTACCCCTCTTTAAACCATTCATCTTGAAAGATCTGACTAAATTAGATATTTGTTAATATTTTACTAAGCATGTATGGTTTGAATCTAAGGACATTGGTTGTAGCCAATGAATGATCTCAAAAAGGATTCCAGTATACTTTATTTAGGTATGATGTCTTTGTTTGTAGGCATGCTAGTAATCACATAGATAATAATGTCAATTGATGCTAATAACACCTCGCTAACAAAATTATACAATCTCCATCAAAGAGTTCCTACAAACGTGATAGCTTACTCGATGCCATCACACAATCTTTCTCTTATAGGACCTAGTTAATAATTTTATAAGATTGAGGTTATATAATTGATCAGGAAATATAAGAGAAAGATCGAGCTTATCTAATTGATGAGGAAATATAAGAGAAAGATCGAGGTTATCTAATTGATGAGGAAATCCCTTGTCAATTCTTCACTATTTCAAATCTAAATGGGTTGTGTGGTAGCTTCTTAATGGACAATATTTTCTTCTTTTGGATCCTCCAATCAAAATATTATGTAACTTTTATTTAGAACTCAAACAAATCCTACTTAAACCCTAAGCACTATCAAGTTTGAAGATGAAGGTCTTCTTATGTTTTCTTCTTTCAAAAAATCATTCTTAAAATTTTATAATAGAAGTAAGAAGATGAGAAAACTCAATGTATAAGTAGTGCAAGAATTTCTTAGAGTTAAGTTACTTCTGAATGAAAAATTAATCGTGAATAAATCCTTTGGCGACGCTAGAACTTACAAATTTATGTAATTTATTAGTCATATTTATTATCTTTTGGGACTCTATTTCCTTCTTTCTTATATTAGTGAATGAAGAGAAAGATCGAGGTAAGAAACGATATAATTTAAAGGGCATTGTTAAAACAAGGCAGTTACACCATGATTATTTTCCAATGGTATGCACATAAAATCAACAATAATCAAAGCCATGTTCATTTCTAGCCTTAAGATGGATTATCTTTATTACTCAACAAAGAATTAAAGTAAATCTTTATGCTAATAAAATAATGATTTATAGGTTCCCAATCCAAAGTTTAGGGCCTGTTTGGGATAGCTTATTTGGTGCGGTAGCGTTTTAAAAAAGCGTCAGGTCTGTTTGAGTAAACTGTATTTTGGCAGTTTATGCGTTTTCTAAATACTAAAAATAGTATTTTTCACACTGCACCTATCTAGGTGTAGTGGCAGTTTTTTTGCTATGATATGACTTTTCCAAAATAAAAATAAAAATTTATAATAGCCACCGCAACTAGCTTATCAACAGATTATTTTTAATCAGTAAATTATTCAATAATAAGAATCGATATATCCTAGTTATCATATGTACAAACTTTGAAATTAATCTTGAAAATCCCAGTTACTATCATATGTACAATGATTAATGTCAGAAGGATAGTGATGTGATATTGGTGGCAGATGCTTTAAAGCAAGCTTTATAGCTGCCCGATCAAATAAGGGATCTAAGCAAGAGAAAAATAGATTCGACAGTCCTTCACTATCAATTAGTCAAATATGACTTTATTTCTCACGATAATGCTCTTTGGCACATTTAAAGCAATTGTTGAGCCGTAGATATCAAGATCTACTCCAATTGCTCTAATCAAATTTCAAGTAGGATACTTGAGAGGATCTCTTTGAATTGGTTACAAGTCCATTGTCACATCATGTTCATTGGATGTAGAAAGAAATCACACAATTCAAGTTGGTTGGAGGTTAAGAATAAAATCTAAGAGATAAAAGCATGATTAGATAGCATTTAGTCATCAATAAGATCATAGAATTTAAATTTTGAAACTCAAATCTGATATTGAACCTGAAGAAGGAAACTTTTAAAGTTAAATTAAGTTGAATCCAATGATAATATAAATATTAAATTATTTGACATAAATTTAATGATATAATAATGATTTAATAATGATATTTTTATCAATTCAATATATAAAATTTTAATTTAGAATACATTTCACTCTTGGATATGTAGAAAATAATTTTAGACTAGAATTTTGGAAAATGATGATTTCATAATTTTTACTATATTTGATCTGGATTTTTTATTTCTAATTAATCGATCAAAATAAAAAAAAAAATAAAAAAATTGATCAATATTTAAACTAGGCAATTCAAAAAAATTGAGGCAAAACGTCTGTTCTAACCTATTATATGAAAAAGTGGTTATTGATCTAGTCTGGTCAATTAATCAATTTACAGCTGAACCAATAGAATTAATAAGTCTAACATGATCGGTCTAGCCATGAGGGGTGTAAATGATCAACGCTCCATTTTCATTTTACACTTTGCTTCTAAGACCTAGCTGAAATTAGGGGTGTAAATGAGTCGATCCGGCTCAAGCTCGTCTCTTTAACATGCTCATGAGTTGAGTTTATCGAGCCACGAGCTTGGCAAGTTAACTCGCGAGCCGACTTGATTAACTTATCACTAGTCGTTTCGATACAATTTACGATGAGCTGTCACTGCATCCTCCTTTTCCTCCGATCTCCAATATCTTCTCCGATAAGCTCCCATAAATTGAATTTTTAGTTCGAGCTCGAGAGCCGTCTACTACCATTATAAGCTGAGCTCGAACTCTGCATTCGAGCTTGACTCGAGCTTAAGCTCGCGGTTTTAAAGACAAACCAAGCTCGAACGCGAGTCGGCTCTTCTATACCCCTAGCCGTAATGATAATTTTCACAATCACCTTCAATGACTCATGCCTGATTGCTAGTGTAAAGGCTACTAGCTAGACCTTGCATTTAATGCTACACATCGACCATAAATGCACCACAAAGCTCACCTTCTTGTTCCTTGTGTCTTCACCCTCCATATCTTCACCTCCTCTCATGCTCTAATTACTGGTTGTGCGCTAAATTCCAAATATACCATTTAATAGAGTGTACAAAAGTTAGTTGGGCTTGCATGATTGGCCGATCTAATCCAGAATAACTACTACGTACATGGGTTTTATAGATTCAACTCAGTTAAGTTATATATATATATATATATATATATATATATATATATATATATATATATATATATATATATATATATATAATACTTCTAAAATAAAAATTATTATTAACTATTATAAATAGTAATGGTTCTTTATTGTGTTCCTTTCTAATTGAAAAGATGTGGTTTGAGGAATGGTATACTCACAAAAAGTAAGATTAAAGTAATTGTCTGGGTTAATGATTTAAAAGAG
The DNA here is from genome assembly GCA_022702705.1 of Papilionanthe hookeriana x Papilionanthe teres. Classification (NCBI taxonomy): domain Eukaryota; kingdom Viridiplantae; phylum Streptophyta; class Magnoliopsida; order Asparagales; family Orchidaceae; genus Papilionanthe; species Papilionanthe hookeriana x Papilionanthe teres. Next base: position 50,813,118 of record CM040431.1, read on the forward strand.
CGGAATTCTTTAAAATCAACGCAGCAAATGATTGTTAAAACTACATTAAAGTAAGAGAAAAATACAATGATTCGTTATATTTTATGCATGCTAGATAATTTTGAATGATAGGCAAAAATATTAGTTGTTGAATCAGAATCTGTCCGTAAATTATACCCAAAAGATAGAGCATAAGACGAGAAAGGGAGAGAGAGAAATACACAATAATAAACATTAATTTAAAAGGAGTAAGTAACTAGAGAGAGAGAGAAATACACAATAACAAATAGTAATTTAAAAAGAGTGTGTAACCCTTTATTCATGAAATGAACCCGTATCTATAGAGAAAGATGATAAAATATATGAAGTTACAGCTATGCACATGTTTTTAAAGGTGGTTGTACAGACTATTATTGGTATTTTATATATGTAAGACTTTGATCTGACCCTACTATGACTCAGTTGACCGAACCTAATCAGTCCCAGTTTGTCGGGACCTGTATTGAATTGGGTTATTGGTCGACCTTTGATGTTCTTCGAGTCGGTCGAACCTAACTTTGTCGGTCGTATTAATCTGGATGTCAATCATCGGTCTCATGATAGAAAACTTTTATCGGAAGAGTAAATCTATGCTAATGGACATATGGAAAATTATACTAATCCAATTGGTAGCTCACTCCTCGATAAGTGGGATCCTTCAAATGCTCAATTCAACGTATTGCATCCAATTCTCGACTTCGAGCGAGGAATTGCAGGAGTGTTTGCGAGACGGACGGTGATACTAAAGTCTTCATTTGAGTGAGATTAAGACAACAAATAGATTGATGTTCCCGCTCAATTAGATAACCTTTGGTCTCTGGCTTGGATGGCCTTCGCTTGATTAGCCTCCAACTGCAGCTAAAAATATGGGTTGCACTTGATTAGATAAGTCTTATAGTGTTATGTTAGTGAATGCTTGATCTCCTAATATTGGGCCCTTAATTTTCTTCAGAGAGACCTCTGGTTTTTCTTTTGGTCTTCTGCTCGTGGCCCCTTAGTATTCCACTCGCGGGCCTCGTGGTACTGTGCTCCTTTATACCTATCATCTGTTGGATTTCCTCGAGATTCATGTAAACGCTTATCTGTTGTACATTAGTGATCATTAACTTCAAACTCATTTTGAAAGTACTGATTTAGCTCTCAACTTGTAGTGATTGGATGTTTATTTATAATCTTTTAGAGTGACATTTTGATAAAACTGATGAATCTTCTTAAAATCATACGATACATGTTGATTCCTTTGATCACAGATCATTCTTTTACTATTTAAACGTCTTAATGACCTATAAATTAAGTGACCGTGGGCTCATTGGATTCTCTCGTTGATAAATTTAATTTGATTACTAGCATATCAAATTTAAGGATTATTTGAATTTTAAATTACGGTTTTGAATCTTCTAATTAAATATCATGCGTTTGATGTGGGCTCATTTAGGCTTGGATCAAATGACTTTTGATATCATTGTTGAAATCGTTTAATTTTTTAAAATTAGAGCTCAAATTAGAATGAAGTTTTCTTATCCAAAATGCATCAATATGCACATAAATATTCTTCATTAAAAGTTAGTTACATGGTCCCCATAAAAGCAAAAATATAAAAGGGAAATCTACATAGATAGCACACAATTTTTATGTATTTATGTATCTCACAGTTAAACTTTCATTTTTACACAAATAACATTTTAGAGGTTAATCATATTTATGAAAAATGTGTATTTCACTTTTAAAAGACTAAAACAATACACTTTTTATGTGCTATTAAAAATTTGAGTGAAATGTGCATAAATGCCCCTCTTATAAATACATGCTTGTATGCAAATGCAAAATTTTTTGTGTGATATATCTAAATGGGTAAGAATTAAAATAGATTGATTTGATTTAAAGACTATTAATATTCTTAATTCGAGGGTATTAACATTAGAGTTAATTGTTTTCTTTGCATTAATGGTTTAGAAACTCATAAACATGTATTCTTTGAATGATTTTATTTTTCTCGTAATTTATTGCAGAATTGTATCCCTATTGGAGGATTTTTTTATTACAGCTAGCAACTTCTTTCATGTTTTATATCATGCTGAAAATATAGTTGCATAATTCAGAAGAGATATTATCTCTTAGCTATTCAAACTATTGTGTATTAAATTTGGTTGGAAAAATACAATAGAATGTTTGATAATTCTAAAACTTCTCTTAAAATTGTCACTAGAAGAAATCATTGGAAAGTTAAGCGTAAAAGTAGAAAGTGGAATTCAAATATGAAATTCCCAACTTTATTAAGATTGTTTTTAATATGTAGTTGTGGTTTCTAGCTGATTTTATAGCAGTCTGCTTTTTCTTTCGATTTCTGGATGATTTGGAGCTTCTTTTTGGATTTTGATTCCATTGTTGTTGGTTTGCTGCCATATGGTTGGGGTTCATTTCATTAGCATCAACTAATGAACGTTTTTTGGAATTGATGTTCCTTCTCCTGGATCGGCTCTTGTTTTATTCTGGGCATTGAATCTCTCATTTGTTATTGTCGGCTAATAAGATTGTTGGAGTACTATAGGTTATTCTTGTCTTAATATAATTCAAATTTATACTTAATTTTTATTTATAGGTATTCATTTTTAGCAGTGATGATTTGCAACAATATATTAAATTTCATATGTTCTTTTCAATATTATTATTCCTTAGATCCTAGAAGGTAATTTAATATTTCTACAGGTAGATTCTGAGCTCAATATTTTCAATCTCTTCAGTCTCTTCTTTGTCTCTAATAGTCTATATCTTCTATACATCTTCTACTTAATCTTTCTTTCATTCTTCTGTTTAGATTTAGTTTTGTTAGTCGCTCCTTTCAATTTTCATCTATTATTTATTCATTTTGCAGGAGCAAATTATTTTGGTTTTCAGAGATTTTGTTCGAATCGATTACCTTTAGGTCATATGTGAATGTGGTCGATGCACTCATGGATTCATCTTCAACTCATCTTGTTAGATATTTATTTGATTTTTCTTGTTTTGTTGCTCTTTTGTTATTTTTGCTTATTTTTTTTGGTTGGGTTGTGTTGTATGGTTGTTCTGTATTCTTTATTTTTTATTTGAATAAAATTGAATGTGCCCTAATTTAAAAGAAAAATAATTTTCCGAAGTTCGTTGGTTCCCACCCCCCGCAGACCTGCGCTCCGCGCTTCACCATTCCCCGCCACGCACGCGCCTGATAGATACCTAGCGTGTCCGCACTCGCCGTTCTCCTCTTCCCCTTCCGTCCACGCCAAGTCATAGTTCTCTACTCCTCTCCCCCTCTAAGCTCTTTTAAGAACGTGGGAGAAGGCGGAGAGAAAGCGAGAAGGACCAGCAGCAGGTATGATTATGGAGGCGTGCTGCTCCTCCTCCGTTTTGACCATCCGTCCGATTAATGTCCTCCGCGTTGGGCACCACTGTCGCGCCAGCTTCCGTCCATTCCAATCCACTGTGCTCTCGTATCGGGCATCTCGAGCATCCATATCTTGTTTTCGTACTGGATTGCTCCACCCCAACTCCAATCCCTTATTTGTCCGTCGTGCAAACCCTTGCAGCAACTTCCGCCGAAGGTGGAAGCAACCAATATCTGCTGTTTTTGAGAGATTCACTGAAAGAGCGATTAAAGCTGTGGTGTTTTCCCAGCGGGAGGCAAGGAACCTTGGAAAGGAATTGGTCTTTCCACAGCACCTACTGCTCGGCTTGATTGCGGAGGATCGGTCCCCTGACGGGTTTCTTGGATCGGGGATCACCGTTGGCCGGGCCCGTGATGCCGTGCGGGCAATTTGGAACGACGTGTTGGAGGCTGATGGGGATGGGACGGAGCCCTCTGCGACGAACATGCCCTTCTCCGTTAGCAGCAAGCGAGTTTTTGAGGCTGCTGTGGAGTTCTCGAGGTCAACGGGATGTAATTTTATTGCGCCCGAGCATATTGCTGTTGGGTTATTTACCGCTGATGATGGAAGCTCCGGCCTCGTTCTGAATAGGTAACCGTTGAATCCCAGATTATTCTATGAATCACACCCAAGGATTAGAGAGAGAGAGAGAGAGAGAGGTTAATGCTTCAAGAGTTTACCACTAATTTATTAGCCATTTACTGTAGAAATGACCCACTATTTATACGCAAAAGGATGCAAAAAGTACAATTACCTGTTTGCCCCTATTTTATTATAGACACCACAGGGTAGTTTAGTCAGAAGCTAATAAATAAATATTTAAATTCACATGTGAATGGATAAAAAAATAAAAAAGTCTTCAGCTCGGCTCTTCTTGCCAATCGGCTGCCTGCAGCCAGTAATCTTTGGATTGGCGAGAGTCTGCTTGGCAGGCTCTACTTGGTTCGAGTGACCGACTGACTGAAGCCATCTGTCGGTCGACAAAATCTTTGACCGATTGACCCTTATTGGCCGATCGACTTTTGTGATATGTTGATCGACTTTGGATCTTACTTCGAGGGACTTGAGCCGGCAGACATTTCTGGCTCACGTGTCGTGGACTTAACCTTTGGTGGGTTCTCTTTAACCACGCCTCTTTTGACTTGTCAGATTTCCTTAATTTGGTATTGTCATATTTTTGGTGTACAACAACTGATTTGTACCCCTTCTAACCAGATCTTTCCGTTTGCAATGATCTGTTGTTAGTTGTTACTAGATCTATGTTTTTGTAGTGCGGTTGGAGGGTTTTGTGTCTATGCCTTGAAATAGTCTTTATCAATGTTGGGGAATTGAGTACATAAAAAGACAAAATTGTGGTGTCAGAGAATCAATTGATCTTTAGGTGTTGTTTGGCTGCAAGTAGGATTTAGTGTTAGTAGGATCTAGTAAATCCGTAAATCCATAAATCTACCCATCCCCTAGATTTAGTAAATCCAAATTTAAGCGAATGGGCTACTAAATCCAAAAATTCATCCATGGAACTATTGCATTTTACCATTTGTTTGGATTTAGTAAATCGTGAGACAAATCCTATTAAAAGGCGCTACCAAACAACCCCTAGTTTGTTAAGTTTTACAGATCAGACTTCCTTGTTTTGTATTCATTTGCATGAACTGAGAACTGGCGGTTCTGTCGCGGGCACAACATCTGTCAGTCTTCATAAGAATTTTATGGGTTTTAGATAATTAATTGATGCTTGTCAATTGGTAAATGTCCTTAAGAATAATGTGCTACCTAAGGACTTTTAATGGATTATCTTCCTTCATGCGAATTTGCTTTAGCATGTAGAACACATATTTTCTTCAAAAGGAAAAGAAAGAGTAATAATGCTTTTAGGAGTTCATTTACATATGGATCTACTGCATCTTGTTAACAATTCAGATATCTTTTACTTTTCGTTATGCGCTATAATCTATATATGCAATCATTCCTATGTGTTTTGCTTGTGATTATGTGAAAGGAATTGGAACAATGACTAGGTTTTCTTATATGGGGCTTGCGGCTACAGGTTCTATCATTGGAAATTCTATATCTTCCAATCCAATCTGTTGGATCTTGATTTGTTCATGGATTATATCAAGACCTTATTAAGCCACAGGGAGGGAGGGAGGGAGGGAGGGAGGGAGGGAGAAAAATCTATTATGTTTGCTCAAGTGACTATAGTACAAGATTAGGATACAAAGAAATCTAAACCTGAACGGCAAACCCATATTTATTAGTAGGAGCCTTGGGCCTTGAACACTATAAGAAAAGCTGCATGTGTTTAACATGTAATAAATAGATAATATTAAGAGAATAGGACAAGCACCTTGAGTACAAATTCAAAATAGTCGTAGATCGTAGAGGAATTGTTACGTCTCTTTAAAGTATGGGCTGAGAAGCTTCTTCAGGCGTAGACAAGTGCTTTTGGGTTGGTTGGATCTGACATGTTTGGTGGATTGCCCTTGGGCGAGTTCTTCTTGGGCCTTGTGGATATTTTCTCCTTAGCATATCAGTTTGCTATGTTCTTGGTAAGTGGATGTCTTGTGAGTTTTGTTATGTCCTGACCTTGAGTGGTGATTTCTGCTGGAACTTGGCTAATGAGTTCGTCCATGTTTTCACCATAGGCATGTATGTCCCTTTAGAGTATATTGGGTAACGGTCACTCCAAAATCTGTATCCAGGGGAGTCTCATGCGTTGAGAGCACAAAATGTTTTCTTAAGGCATTCTTTCCCATTACAATCTCGCGATGGAAAATTTTTGTGGAGCATTGAGAGCTTGTATGTAACCAACAACAGTACCAAACCTGGAATTTATAATAGACAACACAATGCTTTTTATTTTCTGCCGAAGTTTCTTGCACTTTTAAGGTTGTATATGGTTAGGTTGTCATTGTAATCTATGAATCACAAATAATAACCTCATTGGACTATAGGAGTATTGCTAAATATACCAACTACTCCCGGACCTGCATTGACGAGAGCTTCAAGTATTAGTGACTTCCTAAATAAGAAACATTGTGAAACATATACCGTTTAAATTGTAGGTTATGGTTTCATGTTCATGAAACATATACCCCTTCTCTTTTTGGCATGAGATGCTTTTACTCTTAGTTTTGGGAAATTTTAATAGATAGAATTCAATTTGGTGACTTTAGAATATTCATGCTATTATTTGTTTTTAATTAATGCAATATGTTCCTTATTAGTACCAAGAAAATTGTTTTTAATTTGTACCTTGTTTAATATAGAGCTGGCTATAGGATCATTTTCAAGAGGGAAACCACTTCTAAATTTAGTACTTGGTCTGGTGCTGCTGGCGAATTGACCTTTCCGAGTGTAGGGTAGGTTTAGCATGATGCTTGTAGTCTAGAGAGACTATGGTCTCTTTTTTAGTGGTGGTTATGGAGGGAATGGCTAAACAGCCAAAATGGATTAGATTGATTTAAGCCAAGATTGCAATCAATCTCTTCTTTTTTATTAATGCAAATAATATATTTTTTGTGCTTTTCCATTCTGTGAATTTTGGCATTGTAATGACCATGTTTGAGTGATTACTGTAGATTGGGAGCTGAAGCCAATAACTTGACGTCAGCGGCACTTTTGAGACTTCAGGGAGAACTTGCTAAAGATGGCAGAGAAACATCAAAAGTATCTTCGAAGATTCGGCAAAAATCTCCTAGTGGTAAAGCTGCACAGGCAAAGCCTTCAGAGAAATCAAAAGGCTAGTCTTCTTCTGAATTCACTGTTACTGCGGCCATGCTTTCGAAAGCATCTAGTATTGCATATTCATGTTATTTTTCTCATTAACAGATAAGAGTATGTTGGCTCGGTTCTGTGTTGATATAACTGCTCGGGCTAATGAAGGGCATATAGATCCTGTAATTGGCAGAGACATTGAGATTCAGAGGGTTGTTCAAATTTTATGTAGAAGAACCAAAAACAACCCTATTCTTCTGGGTGATCCTGGAGTTGGCAAAACAGCAATTGCTGAAGGCCTGGCACTGCGAATGTCGTGTGGTGGCATTCCAGTTTTTCTTACTGTATGTTCTCTATATTGCATGTTGTTTGTAGCTGCTTTTTCTAGTTTTGATAATAAATGCCTTGATTGGATTTTCACGCTGTATAGGGAAAGCGCATAATGTCACTGGACATAGGCTTGTTGATGGCTGGGGCAAAGGAGAGAGGAGAATTGGAAGCACGTGTTACAGGGTTAATTGCTGAAGTGCAGAAAACAGGTTATTACGATTCAATTTGTTGTATTTTTGATGTCCTAATTGAAGTTTTTATTACACTGACCTTATATGTAAATGCAGGCGACGTGATTCTCTTCATTGATGAGGTTCATACATTAGTTGGATCTGGCACGATTGGGAAGGGGAACAAGGGTTCGGGTCTTGATATTTCGAACTTGTTGAAGCCTGCCCTTGGACGAGGTGAATTGCAGGTAGTGCCTCAAGTTTGATTTACAGTTATTGAATGGATCCTCCCTTAAACTAGTCTCTGTGAATTGTTGTCTCGGCTGATTATTTATTATGAGGACAACTTACTTTTTTCTTGGTTAAAGATTTACATCTCAGGTCATGCTTTATGGTTTTCTTTAATGTTTTCTGCATTAGATTATTCCGACTATTTAGGGTTGATCCTATTTTATTTAACTTTAGAAGTTAGGTCCTCATTGATATCCACATTCTTGTCGGTGTTTCTCAAATTTGGGGCAGTAATTAAAAAGGTTTTTAGCTTTTGAAATGTTTATCACAACGATTTTTCCATTCAAATTTTATTATCTTCTGTGTCAGTCTGGATAATGGCATAACAATCTTAGAAAAAATTTTCATTAATCTCCTATATAGTTGGTCTTTGCCGATTTGCAATTGCCCTGATCTTATTCTGATCCACATATATATTATTTTTACTAATTATTTGCCCAAAAAAAGCCATACTTTTCAATCAAAATTTACACTCCAAAAATTTTATATATAACTGATTTTCCTTCAAAACTTATAGAACATCATAAAGATGATATGAATGTCTGTTTTCATTCTTTCAATATACTAAAATGTCATCTATAAAAAGTATCAGAAATATGTTCAATAATTGTTTAAAAAGTTTATTAATCAGATTCATGAGTACTACTGGAGCATTAGTCAATCTAAATGATAGGATCATAAATTTATAGTGCTCATATACGATCCTGAATGTTGTATTTGTTTTATACTCCTTAATCCTTAGTTGATGATATCTGGATCTCAGATTAATTTTTGAAAAGGTAAAAGCCCCTTTCAACTAATCAAATAAGTTTTCAATCATCTACAATGGCTATTTATTCTTAATGGCAAGCTTATTCAATTCTCTGTAAACAATTCACATATTAAAATTTTAATCCTTCGTCTTTACAAATAATATTGGAGCTCCCCAATGTGATGTGCTTACAAATTTTCAAATCTTGTAACTTTTTATTGCCATTCTATATGGTGCTTTGGATACTGGCTCAGAAACTGACAGAAACTCAATAATAAAGTCTCTCCCTCACAAGTGGTACCTCTGATAAATCTAGAAAAACTTTTGGATACTCCATCAATGCAATATCCTTCAATGATTCCACTTAATATTATCTTTCACCAGAGTAAGAAAATCTAAATTTTCATAATTCATTAATTTGGGAGACTTTAAATATGTGATTATCATAGATGTTCTCTATCTCTATAAAATTTGATTTCTATCTTTTCAGATTCCTTAAAATAAGAGTTTTTATTATAATTTATGGTTACAATTTTTTTTAGATGACCAACCTATATTTATGATTGCATCAAACAAGTAACAATACAATCAACTATGCATTAAAATCTCTCTCAATAATATTCAAATTTACTTCATATAATTGATTAACTCCATATGACTTTCATTTGACATTTTAACAGATAAAACTCTTGCCTTTAATATGATATTCAAATCCATTATCCTAAACATCTCATTTGCTATAAATGAGTGAGATGTCCCCATATCAAACAATATCCATATTTGTCTAATCTAAAGAGATAATACATATTATATGATAAAATTGTACTGAACACTAAGAACGAAGTCTTAAAGATTTGGTATTTCAATTCCTATCTTATCCTGTCTGACTTCTTTCTAATTATTCATGATTTTAAAATATAGGATAGAACAATATAATTCGGCGTAGTAAAAATATTGATTTATACTATTTATAACTTAAAATAATCATCCTAATAGCTCTTCTTGATCAAAATGAAAACCTAACCTCTTTTTTATACTACTTTTGTCACTTCCATGCCCAGAAATTTATAGTTAAGCAAGGCAGAACCAAACAGTTGAACAGTGAAAGAAAATATTTATAAACAGGAACATTTGTCCATAATAATATTTAATTATAAAAAAAATAACTAATCCATGATACTTAAGTAAATGCTTTGACATTACATGCACCTTTTTATCATGGACCGTGGTTAATTATTTGCACAAATTTAAACAAGATTTTGAATATCATGCTTAATATTATGATTTAATGCTTTGCTGTTATCCTGCTCTATTTTACCTAATTAAAATTGGTCATTATAATTTTTCTAGACAATATCTTACAAAAAACCCTCCATTGAAAGTATCCTGCATCTGTAATGCTTTTATGTAGCGGTTTCTGTGCTGCATCTATTTTGATGTTACTATTTTTTTGCAACTTAAGTGATATTCAATGTGCATTTTTTAATTATCTCCAGTGCATTGCATCTACAACCCTAGATGAGTATAGGACACACTTTGAAAAGGATAAAGCTTTAGAACGTCGATTCCAGCCTGTTCTCATAAATGAACCAAGCCAGGTATGCCTGACGTATTTTTATAGAAGTTTTCTTGTTTAACCATTTTTTTTTAATGAGTTTAACTTGTTCTTTAAACATTTCATAGGAGGATGCTGTGAAAATATTGATGGGCCTTCGAGAGAAATACGAAAGCCATCATAGATGTAGATTTACCTTGGAAGCCATCAATGCAGCTGTATTTCTCTCAGCAAGATACATTCCTGATAGGCATCTTCCTGACAAAGCTATAGATTTAATAGACGAAGCTGGCAGTAGGGCCCGAATGAATGCATTTAAGAGAAAGAAGGAAGAAGAGACTTCCATATTGTCCAAATTACCCGGCGATTACTGGCAAGAAATAAGAGCTGTACAGGCTATGCACCAAGTGGTAATACTTTGTAGATAAATTTACATACCTTGGACACAATTCTTATGCATTTACATATCCCACACCTATACTTTCATATTTACATACATAGCTCATCGGTGCTTTAAACTTGTGCATGAAAAGGTGTATTTCACTTTTAAAAATTTGTAGCAGTGTTATTTTTGATGTGATATTAACCATTTGAGTGCTATGTGTGTAAATATGAAAGTTTAGGTGTGAGATTTGTAATTACATAATAATTGTGTGCTATGTATTTAACTGTCCCTACTTTTTAATGATACGTTACTTGGATATGCCATTAATTATTTGAGCTTCAACCGCCTTGCTTTATCTTTTCAGGTCTTGGAAAATAAGCAGAAATATACCTCTACTAGGAGCCGCTCAGATGGTCATGACTTGACGGGAGGAATCAATGACATTTCTGAGTCACGTGCTCCTTCGGCATCAGAAGAAGAGTATGAAACTTTGCTATCAACATTTAATGATTGTTTGTAAAGTGAGGGAAAGGAAATGCAAAACAGGCTTAATTTCTTGATTGCAAGGGTTTTGAATCATGACGAAGCTGCAATATTTTGCATTTAATTTCTCTTTCATTCACTTTTGCATCATGAAAATGTGTCTTTAGGTTTTACTCTTCAAAATGCTTTAATCAAATCTTAATGAACCTTTTTCTCATGAAAATATTTGTTTATTCAGGATTGTCATTGTTGGACCCGAAGAAATTGCTTTGGTTGCCTCATTGTGGTCGGGCATTCCTGTCAAGCAGCTCACTACTGATGAAATGAAGCTTCTAGTTGGTCTTGATGAGGAACTAAGAAAACGTGTTATTGGCCAAGATGATGCTGTCAGTGCAATCTCTAGAGCTGTAAAGAGGTCACGTGTTGGCCTCAAGGATCCTGACAGGCCAATTGCTGCTATGCTTTTCTGTGGGCCAACGGGTGTTGGTAAAACAGAGCTTACAAAAGCTTTAGCGGCTACTTACTTTGGATCGGTAATATGTCCAATCTAGACTTTTTTTTTTCTATATTTCCTTGATTTTGCAACAGTAGTCTTACATTTTTGGCGCTATTAGATGCTCTCATTGGGATATGAACAGAGATGATAAATTTCAAAAATTAAGTAAATGTGCTAAAATCATGTTTACACTTAATGCATCAAGTTCTGCAACTTTATGATAATTTCTACTTCTCTGATCTCAGAGCATCTGCTGAAGGTGTTTGTCTGTCTAAAAATGTTTGGCAAAAAAGATAAAATAAAATAAAAAGATCTGCCTTTAATTTGTGTTATGCTAGAACTTTTTTTTTTCTATGTTGGATAATTCATTTAAGCTCTCTGACAAAAATTGAATTTCATGATCTTAAAGTTAATCTGACTAGTGTTATCATCTTATCTTGCTGGTATGCTATCTTGTTTCAAGCAGGCCAAACAAAAAACTATTCTTTGCCAGGCTTTTCTCTTAATTTTATCGCCTTATCAGGTTACCCTTAGCTATTTAATGCTTCTTTCAACATATTGGGGCTACTTAAATTAGTTATTTATTCACAAAATGGGGAAGAATCCAGATACCAAATTTTGCATGCTTTAACTCAATGATTGTTATCTTGGCTTATAATTATCTTGACTGTTCAGGAGTCAGCAATGTTGAGGCTGGATATGAGTGAATACATGGAAAGGTTTACAGTTAGCAAGCTAATAGGATCTCCTCCAGGATATGTTGGCTATGGAGAGGGCGGTACTCTGACAGAAGCCGTTAGGAGAAGACCTTTTACAGTAATTTTACTTGATGAGATAGAGAAGGCTCACCCTGATATATTTAACATCCTTCTTCAAGTTTTTGAAGATGGCCACCTAACAGATTCTCAGGTGATTGATCTGAACTGGGCACATGACATGTCTTTAATAGCTAATTCTCTTTTATTTATAGCATTCATCACTTTCTATTGCTTCTATAGATTGTTGAGTTAGTCAATGGCTCCATTTGCTTAAGTGGTCAGTCAAGGCGACAATTGATTTATTCGAATGAACAATTGAAATGCAGAACATGAAATGAAATCAAATATTTAGTTCCTTTGGCTGTTTGGTACCTCTGGCAATTCTGAAAATGAAGTTAACTAGCCTGTTGGCTGGAAGAAGTAATAATGAAATGTGATTGAAAAAAAGAGCCGAAAGTTCTAAATCTACTACTTTACTATGAAAAGGTTCTGGTCTATGCTAGCAAATTTATAATCCACCCAAGTTGCATGAAGTTTCATTTCATTTCCCATTCCCTTTACTTTTTTAAGAAATATTGCCTGATGGCTGTTGATGCAGAACTGGTTGATGGACTGCTTTATATTGAAAAGATCAGACATTTCAAGTTTATGTACCTTGCCAAAAGACTTTGTCTGGGAAAGCAAAACCCTAAAACTTATTGTTGTATCATCAATCCTCACCAACTGGAAGATCGTTTGGATTTGAGGGTAAAGGAACCGGGAACTACATGCTGCCATTTCCAAATTTTTTCCCTTTCTCCTGGTTGCAAAATCTTTTTTAGGAGTTTTTTTTTATATTTATTATTATTATTATCATTACTACTATTATGAGTTTAGTTGGTTTCTTTTCTCCTAATCTCTTTGGACATCTCCTTGGAGAGTGTTTTTTTGCTGTTCAACATAGTCACAAGCTGATTTAGCTGGGATTTAGATATAAGATTTATTTATTTATTTATTTTTTGGGGTAGCTTAGGATCAGTTTTAAATTTTGTTTTTTTTTTTTAATTTAATTTAATTTTTTATGTTTTTACTTGAAATAAAAAATATTTGATATGTTATAACATGTTTGGTTGTTTTTAAAAGCACTTAAAATAATTTTTTAATGTGTTGAGTATTTTAAAAAATAAGCTAATTTGTTTTGGAAAACAAAAAGTAAAAACTTGCGAAAAATACACTAATTTACATGTTTTTAAATTAAAAGAAATGGAAAAATAAAAAAGTAGAAAAATAAAAGTGATACCAAACAAACCCTTTGCATCTCATCTCTTAGAATTAATTTATTTTGTGTTTAAGAAAGAGTGAGAGGTGTGCTAGAACGTTGGTCAGTTAGCGCATTTTATATGCGGTATATATTCGTTATTCTTTACCGTCTCAATGCTTGAGGGGCCATTTGGTTGAGTGCAAAATGATTAATCTTGAAGTTGTCTGTGCATGCACGTGTGTGAGAGAGATATAGAGAGAGACACGCACGCAAAGTTGTGCTTGATCATTGGTCACGTAGAGCATGGTGTGGCCATATTCTTTGACGTATCTGGCTTTTAAAAGCTTGAGCCATTTGGTATCGTTCTTCTTAGTTATTTATATGTGTGAAAGAGAGAAACTAGTCTGGTAGAGCATGATTTAGGCTTTACTTTTTCTCATTCTTTCACCTTTCTCTTCTTTTGAAAGTTCCACGGTATGTTTGGCATGCAATTTTTTGAGTTTAGCTTGAAATACAGTTGGTAAAAATTTATCTTACACCATGCCTTATTATCATCACGAATTTGAGATTAAAAAATGCAACCAAATGACTGCTTTTATTTGGCGTGGGTTTATCCTACACCCCTCTCATTATGAATAACTTCCCAAATACATAATCTTCCAAACCTAGAAAAAGGCTTTAATTACCATCTTGTTTTAACTTTATTCAAACCAAGCACTATTAGGCATTGAGAAGAGCTTTAACCTTATGTTCCATATTATGAATTTGTAAGGTTTTATCTGTGCAGTTCACTATGACATACTATTCTGTCTGTCATTTCATTACATGTATTTATTCGCTTTCAGTACAAATGAAACAGATCATGAGTTTGGCTTATTTCTATCATGAAGTAAGTGTGTTTTAGTTCTATCAACTTTCCACTTACCCCATATCTGTAATTATTTGGTTTTGACAGGGGCGGAGGGTGTCATTCAAAAATACTTTGATTGTCATGACTTCAAATGTTGGTTCCACATCAATATCCAAGGGTAGGAGAAGCATAGGTTTTATGCTTGCAGAGGATTCCGCCTCAACTTCTTATTTTGCAATGAAATCTCTTGTTATGGAAGAATTGAAGGCGTATTTTCAACCTGAGCTGATTAACAGGATAGATGAGGTGGTCGTGTTCCGTCCTCTCGAGAAGGAGCAGGTTTGCTTCTCTTCTGATGTATTTTGTTCTTCTCTTTCTAAACTCTTCAGGTGCCCTTTACTTGGTCGTTTTATTTACACTTGTTAACAATATTATCGGCTGTTTCGTTGGGTTAAATTTTATACAAAGTATAGGGTTTCTCCCTAATGTTATTTTGCATGTTTGGATCGAAGTAGTGTTGGTATTTAATATTAGTGGCATTTACATACATAGCACGCAATTCTTATGTATTTACATCGCACACCTAAAGTTTCATATTTACACACACAACACTCAGATCTTTATTATCACGTAAAAGGTAGCATTATTATCACTTTGTAAAATTGAAATATATCTTTTCATGAATAAATTTAAACACCAAATTATCATGTTTATATAACTATGAATTTCCCTTAATATTATATTACTGTTCAGTTAGTTCACTCAAGTGACGTTAAGTAAATGCAGCAAAAGCAGACAATAATCTACTTCTTATAAATTTTCTTGACTCCGCATTTCATATGCACTAAACAAAACATTCCCAATAGTAATAGTGAAATTCCTGTGCCCCGTGCATGTAAATTTCTGCAAGTACCAGTTTTTTTATATATATAAAAAAAAATCATAGAAACAATCTTACCATCTTTCTCCTTCTTGTTTCAGATGATGGAAATTCTCAACATAATGTTGAAGGAAGTGAAGGGCAGGTTGTTATCTCTTGGAATGGGTCTAGAAGTCAGTGATTCGGTTAAAGAACTTGTTTGCCAACAAGGATATGACAAGAGCTATGGCGCCCGGCCATTACGGAGGGCAGTCATGCAAATCATCGAAGATTCCATCAGCGAAGCGATTCTTGCAGGAGATTTCAAGCCCGGCGACACCATTTTGGTCGACGTAGGTGCCTCAGGTAATCCCTTCATCAGCTGCTTGACTGACCAAACCATGAAGCTTTCTTCAGACACCCCATCAACACTGTAGGCTTCACCCATGGGCTACTTGTTAACCCTGTACAAATTGTGTTCTTGCCCCGTATTAGGTTTTTATTTTTTATTTTTAGAGATTCGTCAGGCATTATTATTTGTACCTAAGGTTAAAAGAGAGAATTTCTTATTAAATCATGTTCTAAATGTATAGAAGTCAATATTTTTGTTGTAATATAAGTTGGTATTTTATTTTTCTATCTTATATGTGAACTTTGAATATTAATTATGAATCATTTATTTATAAGCACGATTTATAAGCAGTCTTTATTAAAATATAGAAATGATGAATTTTAATTCTATGATTTTTTCATATTTTTATGATAAATTTAGATATAAGAATATAAGGTTAATAGTAAGATTGTAGTTTCTTGATGATTATATATGTGCGAGCGTGAATTTATTTTTGGAGGCATCTGATATTCATTTTGTAAATCGTTTTTATCAGAGTGACGTAGACATGATAACCTATCTTATGACTATTTTTTCATAATTTTTAGACTTCTGAATTTGAAGATATAAAACTTTCCGTATAAAATTTATAATTGAAATCGCATAATTGCACAAACATCAAAGACATTTTTTTTTATATCAAATTCCACCTAAATGACTTTCTACAGAATCTTCCCATGCAATTTATAATTCCCAAACGTGAGGAAGGAAAAAAATAAGAGGGGAGGGAGGGAGAAAATGAAAAGTGAGGTTTTTGAGGTCGCTTGATTTTTCATGTGACAAACCAGTTGAGAAAACTGACTGTCTCATGGTAGATTTTCGTTACACCATTGATTTTAATGATTATTGCCTAAAATTTGTAAAATTGATGATATTTCAGTATTTGGAAATTTTCCGTGTAACTTTTAATATGTTGTTGATCTCGCTACTATACACATATTGACATATGTATATTGAATTTTCACAAGGTATATCATTTGTTTGAGGCAAAAGTCCTAATTTTAGTTATACAAAACTTTATAAAAATATAACAAATTATTTGTATTATGAAATGCCGACACAAAAATGACTATATGTATATTTAATATGCAATTTTTATTTTGATTGGTTCACATAGATTGGCCATATTATTGTATACTTTTGATTTTCTTATTTTGTTTCATACGCATGTTTTACTTATACAATGTGATGCTAAGCATATTATAAGTGCTTGAAATGCTATGATATTATGAAATGTATGTATGCAAGAAAAGTTAGCTATTGTGATTCAAGTTGGCAGAGATATGATACCCTGCGCAGGAGAGTGGGCTGACGGGTTTTCCTTTTAATGGGTTAGTATTATAAACCCGTTACATGCCGGGAGTTATAAGGGGTGGATATGATGTGATATGAGTGTCGACGGGCTGGGGGTGGAAACTCCCGTGTATTACGTCACATGATTGACTATTCTATAATTTTTATTAACATGGCATGATATGATATTGTACATGATTTGCTATGATTAGTAAATGAAAACCATTATATATGATTAGCCATATTTTGCCGCCGGACTTGACGTCTTCGTCGCCGCCAAATCTCTGTCGTTAAATGTTGGATGTCTGTGATGTCATTGTCGAGGAGTCACCACTCTGTTATCTATTGCATTGCCTCATTCTTCGAATAGCTTTTTCTCTTAGACCATTTAAATGATTTTAAGATACTTAAGAAACTACGAAAAGAAAGATGGTCAAACGAGAATAGAAAAACAGAGAAAAGAAAGTGTAGGGAGAATTTCATTGTGGTAAACTTTGTAGAGGAAGCTTAACAGTTTTCGACTCCTGAGAAACTCGGGCAAAGAAGAGTCACATGAAAACTCTAATAACCAGAGATTTTAGATATGATACCTATTATGGGATTCTCATCATTTTGATACGAGCAAGCTTTTATAGTTAATTACATCATGAAAAGTTAAGATTGCTTAGGAAAACTTTCGATTAAAGTTAACATTTGTTCTCGAAAAAGTATATATGTTGTCAAAGAAAGAAACGTCAAGGTTTATCCCTAAGGCCAGCATGTTTCAAAAGATTCAATACTACCTAAAAGTTTTGTTTATTTTTGTTTTGTCATGACGGGTGTGTGTCGTTGTTTTGTTGTTTTTGTTCTATCATTGTGTTTTCTTTTGTTGTTTTTTGTTTTATTGCATTTTGTTGTTTTATTTTATCGTTACGTTTTGTCGTTTAGTTTGTCGTTGTGTTCAATTTTGTTTTGTTTTTATGTTTTATTTTTCTGTTTGGCACAACACCATCTTAAACTAATTCTAATTATCTATTCACTTAAATATCTTAACAAAGGAGAAAGATTCTTGCTTATATATTTGACCTTCACTTTAGTAGAATTAGTTATATGTTAGTAGAATTAGTTTAATTTAAACTTCATATTATTGTCGATTGCGTATTAGTGACAGATATGCAATTTCGATTTAATTGTGATTCTGAATTGATTTATATAATCCTAGTCTTTAGCCTCTAAAATATTCCCTGTGGGATCGATATTCAGGACTCCACTAGAGCCCTCTATTACTTGAGCGATACGTATACTTGCGTTAAAGAGTAACCCTGCAATTAAAGAATATATTATATACTCGTTACAAAAAGAATTAAAATTACTCTAAGAGTCCGCCGCGTGGAGTTTGTGCTCCCAAGTCAATGTTCATTTTCATTTCTTTGATTGTCAAGATTGATCGCCATTTTGCTCAAATTTTTAAATTTGTTTTTTTATTTTCGAATTTTTCTAATGGTGCATTCTAACCCTGAATCGTAAGGTATTAAACTTTTAGAGCCAACACTACGCATACACAAATATGAATTAAAGGTTTTCATATACTACTAAATTTACTATTGCCTCCCCGACAACAACGCCAAAAACTTGACCGGCGTGGCTGCCGCATATACGAAGTAATAAATTTTGGCAAATAGTTTCAATTTAGACACATAATATAATCTGTTTAATAAGGTAGCAGCCTATCTATATGTAAGTATACGTATTGTTTAAGTAATACAGGGCTCTAGCGGAGTCCTGGTTATCGATCCCATAGGGAGGAAGCAAATCTTAAAGCGTAGCACATAAATCTAATATTCAATTTGTAAAGCACCAAAAGTAAATACTAAGATGCTAAATTTTGCTAGAGATTTTAAAATTGCTAAAGTACTAACTAAACTTCAAATTAAAGTAACTACTATTATAATAAGTTTTTGTAATGTAAGGTTCAAATTTAGAGAAAGTGTCATTCCCCTTACAATGAAATTTTGGTGAGTGAATAATATAGATTAGTTTAATATATGTATTGTGCCAAATAGGAGCATACATATTCTTTACCCTCTTCCGAGTGTTATAAAGAATATTGGCTAATCCTAGGTTTAGTCCCTAAATTTGTGGTTAGGCTGGGAGGATACTGGCTCTCAACCTAGAGCTCGCACTTCCTTTCCCTTGAAGGCTAACTCTCACTTTAGTTTCCAAATACTAGGATCAAATTGAAGATTTTAGTCTGTTAGCCTAAATCTCTAATTCTACACCCAATAAACATATTTCCTTATTTATTTGCACCCAACCCCCATGAACTTCACCATCTATGAAGTTTGAATGCAATCTCCACTTTTGTTGTCAAAAGCATAGCCCTTTCGGATCGTATGTTTCATAATGTATTTTAACAAATCAATTGACCAGATTGAAAAGTAAATTAAGAATAAAGTGGAAAATCATAACAATTTTTTAATCTTTCTTATGGCACATTCAATCTAAACTATCACATCACCAATTATCATTGCAAGCAGAAAGACAAAGAAATCTATTCAGAATTCATGGAGAATATATGACAAAACAAATATTTTATATATAAAAAACGTCATAAATTCCCTTGAAGTTCCCTTGGATCTCCTTCTCTGTTTTCAACAACACACAATTCCCTCTTGGAATAGTAGGGAAGAAGCAATCTCTCACTTTCTTTCTCCTCCTAAAACTCTTTTGAGAAGAATCTCTCACAATACAACACAAAACACCAAACCATATATTCTAAACACTCTATAAAGATTTTCTCTTCACTCACACACACTCCACACTGACTCTACACTAACTACAAACACACATTTCTGCCGAACAAAATAGTTTAAATTCTTCTAGGAATAAATTTCCTAAGATTTGCCTCAAGAATCCCTCCAAAAAGCGTCCAAATACATTGAATATGGATTGAATCGACATTGGGAGCAGTCGGCGGGCAATAGGGCGCCGTCATCGCCCTATCTCGACTTTTAATTCTGGGCTCTCTAGAAAAACGCGTCATCGGCGCCATAACTTCAACAATCTGGTTTTTGCCTTTTTTCACTCCAAATTCGCTCCTTTTTGCTTCTTTTTAATTCATTTGCCTAAAATCATCATACCTGCAGCAAAACATGAAAAATACATTACATTAAAGTGCAATATCACTAAAAATGAGTACAAAATATATATAAAAAATCAAACATATTTTTGGTGCATCACCTACCCTAGGGCTTCCTTTAGAAAAAGCAACGATCAATCACATTGGCATGTGACTGTGCCGGCCAATGCCCACATGGCTAGCACACTTTAGGGCTAGCTAAGGAAAGAAATGCGGGGCAGGGGGGATGTTAAGAGTTTCAATACCGCGAAGGTTGCTCAACATTCACCGGAGTTCAGGAAGAAACTCTCATAAAAGATATGAGAGAAGCACACATGAATCTTTCCCAAAGAGGCGAGGAAGCTCTCCTAACTGGAGAGATCACAAGAGCTCGCTCAACCTATCCTTCCTCCAAGCTAGGATGACGCTCTCCTATCTATACTCCTTGGAAGATTCACTAGAGAAGAAAAAGGCAGAACACAAGAAGGAGAGGTTGGAATGGCCAATCTCTAACTCTCTCCTTCAAGAAAACCCTAAAAAATTCAATCCTTCCAAAGAAAGGAGAGGACTCCAAGGGAGAAGAAGGAATAGAGAAGAAGAAGATGAATAAAATAAAGAATAAGAGGAGGAGAAAGGAGGAAGCCTAGCTCTCTAAGAAAAACCCTCACCACTCACCACTCTCCAAAAGCTCTCTTCAGCTCTCTTAAACTCTCCCGACCGAATGACATCGAGCCCCGCTCATGAGAGGGATCAATCGGTTAAGTAGCTAGCCCCCTCCCTCAAAATGATCAAAGAGCCTCATAAAAATGCCCCATAAATTTCTAAAGCAAGGAAAAAAGTGTGCTTCATACCAACTTCCCACTCCTCAGGTTGCTATTCAAAATCCTTGTGATAATGACAGCTTCGAAAGTCAAGACGGCGCCCGAAATAGCCATTTTCGCAACCTGGGAAGTTACCGGCACCTAGATGATGCAGTGTTTTTGTATTTCAATATATTTTCTTTTAGACACCAGAATACAAATGTAAGTATATATATTGCACAAGTAATACATGGCTCTATTGGAGTACTGTATATCAATCCCACGAGGAAGGTGTTAATTTATGATAACAGTATTGAAACACAATGTTTAAACTTTATAAAACTTACAGGTTAAAAACACAAGTTGATAATTGTCGGCATATTTTTAGGCTATGTGTTGTATTTTAAAAAAAGAGGTCGCCTACAGAAATTGTCGGCGAATTTTAGGTTTTAAATTTAATTTAAATATATATAATTTAGAAAGTAGCATTTTATTTTGAAAATAATTTTAAGTTTGAAAATTTTAAGATATGAAATCAAACCGATCTCACATCCCAAATAGTTTATATAAACGAGCACCGCACCACAACTCGTATATCTATCCCGAAGGATAGACACACTGCTTGATGATGGGGCTAGGTTAAATAAACTAGAAGATTTGTGACATCTATTTGGTATGTGAACCAATTTTATAAGCCGACAAGTTCCCTGCTTAATATAAATGAATTAAGCAGGGTTTATATTACCTGGGTTCTTAAAGTTCCCTATAAGGGCAAGCCCCTATAGTTAATTACATCTTAAATGACGGGAATCATTTAAGAAAACTCTCGATAATGATTAGTGGTTTTGCTCTCAAGAATTGCAAACTTTAAGGTTTTCAAAGGATTGGATTTTTGGAAGTTTCAATATGGAATGGATCAAATTTGGAACAATTTATTTTAAGAGTCCAAAGGAACGAAAGGTAGGGGATGTCACGGATTCGAGACAAGTCTCGGCGACTTCCCAACTATCCTATTTGTTTGGCTTGAATTTAAGAAAATCCTAATATTATCTGATATTTCAATCTTGCCAATTTTAGTTAATTAGGACATATATTCGTATGACATAATCATACAAACGTACTTAGAAGATGTGAGGGTTTATGTCGTACCGAACGACTACCTCAGAGTCTTAAGACCGGTTAGGGCTTAATTTGCATAACATGATTATGCAAATGCCTAACAAAAGGGTTGAGGATTTATGTTGCACTAAGCAAACTACCTCGAAGTCCTATGGCTTGGTTATTTAACTCTAAGAAAGGTTTCGCTGAAGTAGCCACAAGTTTTGCTGATGACAATGACCGAGCTGCCCACCATGCTCCGAGCTCCTTGTTGTTGCAGAGGTTTAGTTTTAGAAGTTATAAATCAGGAGATGAGAAAAGTGTTTTGGTTTAGAGAAAATCTTAAAATCTAAGTGTTTTTAGTGTTTTAATTAAACCAAATCTTAAAGTTAATTAAACAGAACCGATTAAGATCCCACGGTTCCGTCATCCGACACCGTTATTTTCATTGAATTCACTTAGTCCAGTATGAATTTGCTAAACTCAATCGAATGAGTTCCACACTTTCATTTAGCATCGTGGAAATCCCGTTAAGCAACACGCAGGTTACATCATCCGAGGTATTCCCGATCATTCAATGAGACGTTTCGATTTAGTTGCAATTTGTTGTTTTATTGCTCGTTTCGTGATTAAATTTTGAGTTGTTTTATATTTCGAAATGTTTTGGCGGTGATTTTTATCTTGTAATGACTTTTAATTTAGTTTTGGTTTCAGTTCAGTGGACTATCCTAAAGGTTTTGGTTTTCATGCAACAATTGTTTATCATGCAAGAAAAGTAAAGTACAAGTACGATAAAGTAAATCGCAATAAAATAAAAGCGTACTCTGAGGGTCTTCCCGTCATCCCAAGCCGCACTTAAAACACATGTTAAGACATTTAAATGTTTCAACAAGTACCTAGGTAAAGCTAAGGGAAAGGTTTTGGTTAGCTACCAAAGTCCTAATCCTATAACTACCATCTCCTATGACGTCTAGTGTTCTTGTGTTTTGGTTTAAGGATGACTTTCTTCACCCAAGAACAATTAAATTCAATTGTTCTTATAAACATCCTATCATATCGAGGAAGTGCTTAAGACGAGTCTTAAACATCTTTTCAATACCTCTAAGATTGCTTTAAGTCCAAGAGAATTTAATTATACAAATGAATTAATCATCCAGAGTTTAAGTTTTGTTCTCTCGTCAGCCGAACTGAGACATTTGAATATCCTATAAGTGAAGTAACACTTCACTCGATGCCTCATTTAAGAGTTATAATAATAATAGCTTTAAAAGCGCAAATCAAATTATTAAATATTTTAATGATTTAAACTTAATGATTTAATTTTAATTTTGACTTAATTATAAAAAGTTAGTTTAAGTTTGGAATAGTGTTCAAGTTATTTTAGATTTAATTCTTAATGATTTCATTTAGGTTTGTTGTTAAATGATTTTATTAATTTAATTCAATTTAATTTTAATTTAATTTAATTTAATTTTAATTTGATTTATCTTGATTTAATTTTAATTCAATTTAATTTGATTTAATTTAATTTAATTTAATTTAATTTTAATTTAACTTAATTTAATTTAATTTAATTTAATTTAATTTAATTTAATTTAATTTAATTTAATTTAATTTTAATTTAATTTCAATTTAATTTCAATTTAATTTTAATTTAATTTTAATTTGGATTATTACTTTAATTTTTAATTAAGAATTAAGTATTATTGAAGTGATTTATTTAGGGATTTTTTAAATTAAAGAATAAATATCCTCTTAATAATATCCCTGCTTTAATAATTCCAATTTCTATTATTTTCCCAAAATTTCAATTAATTAATTAATTAAAGTTTTATTTTAATTATTTTTGAAATGGTTAGTAAGTTTCTACCCTCAATCATTTAAGTTTCAATCATCCAAAATCAGTTTAAAATCAAATATTTTACCCTCCCCTTTTTAATTAATCCTAAAATTTTAATTAAAGGTTAAAATTTTTTTTATTACCATTTTGCCCTTCAAGCTTAATAATTCTATAACTCACTAAATTAAGCTCAAATGAACTTGAAATTTTTTTGTAACCTCACTCACATGTCAATTAAGACATTAGTGGAGAAAATGTGATTTTTCTGTGTTTAATTTATTTATGTAATTATTTTTAATGTAAAATAGGATTTTTCAAGGAAAATTCAATAACATGACCAAGGAAATGTTTCTGTCCTTAAGAACATTATGAGATGTTTCTAATGAATAGAGGACCATTTGGACCAATTTTGGTAATTTTTTGAATTACATTTTATTTATTAGAATTATTTTGAGTTTTGGAGTATTAATTAATTTTAAAATAAAATTAAAGTTGAAAAATGGATTATATATTTTTCTTAAATTTCTCTGACCTCAAGGAATTTAGAGAAACAAATTTTGTATTTTTCTAATTTTTCTTTGATTTATTAGAATTATTTTAGTGAAAAGGTTGGAAAATACATTTTTTTAATATTAAAAATTACATTAAGCCTTTAAAATTCAATATCTTATCCTAGGGACTTAAGAAAAATATTTGGTTTGTTCCTAAGTGATTAGAATTCAAAATGTGACATTTTGGTGATTTTTAATATTTTTATGATTTTTATTATTTTTTAATTATTAAAAATATTAAAATAATGATAAAAATCAACTTTTTTAGAAAATTACAATTTTAATTTTCCTATATTTCTCTGATATCAGAGAAGCTCCAAAACCATTTTTGTGAATTTTTTAAAAGTTTTTTGTGAGTTATGAATTTTTAAAGTTTAATTTTACCCATTTTGCTTAAGAGGCTTAATCAACCCATTTGGTGGGTTTAATCAAGTTCAATTCATTTCAAATTTTTATGAGATGTTCCTCTAATCCCAAAGATCAGTGGAGAATTGTTTTTAAGTTAATTTGATGTGTAGTTAACTCTAATTAATTAAAATTCAATTTTGGGTATTTAGACCAATTAGTGGTTATTCCAAGTGAATTAACTCAAAACTTATTTTTCCTAGTGCTCCTCCTGGTCATAAGAAACATCACCAAATTTTTCTAGAATTTATCTCTCAATATGCTAATTATTGGAATTAAAATATTCAAAACAGTAACATGCAATTGAAAAATCAATAACTTCTCATAGGTATGGCCTCTAACCTTGGAAAATTTAGGGAATGTTTCCAAGTTCAGAGGCTTTAAAAGCCCTATGGTCTCATACCATGGTGAATTGTCTATGTGCATGGAGAATTAAAATAGTGCAGAGAGTAAATAAATTATTAAAAATAAAATACTTGATGAAATTAATTGATTTCTTTTCCACATTATTCTCCTCTGTTCACTGAGCAAGAGAGTATTTTTATTTTATTTTTAGAATTTTTCTACACAAAGTTATGGATTTTCTAAGTTCTCGTAATTAAATAAATCCATAAAAGCCTATTTTTCTATTTATCTGAATCGGCGCCGCGTCATCCTTAGCATCTCTGAACAGCCACGTGGCGCTTTCTGGTTCGACACCGCCATCCGACTCAGCACTCCAGGGGCCCGCGGTTCATGTACCATCTCGATGTCCGGCTCGATCCCGACCGTCCGCTCGATACACGTTCGATCCGACGGCTCCTGGTCATCGTCTACGACTGGTGTGCACCCGTGACCGTCCACACTAAAACCCTAAGAACTCACTCGATTCTCAACGAATTTTTGTATTCTTATGCTCTATGGATTCGTCTCAAGAGACGAACACATCCATACTGGTAAACATGCATCGAAATCGATTCATATCAAATGGAGAATCTCCAGGAGCTCGGGAGGAAGAGAGAGTTCATACCTTTGCTCATAGAAGTGAAGCTTCGATCTGAGGGTTGTGTCACGTTCGATTGGGTCCAAGCAAGCTCCAGATGAAGTCCTCGGCCTCGGTGAATCGCTCAGGTACAAAAGTGACCACGACTCGATCACAAAGCTCTGGAGGCCGGAAGCAATGGCCGGCTCCGGTGAAGGGGCTTTTATCGGGAACTTCTCCTCTTCGTCCGGTGAAGGTGTAGAGCCAATCAATTGGGGATCGACTTATGATCACCGAAAAATTTATTAAGAAATTCATACCTATTTTTGATGAAATTGCACTTTAAAGAAGGGTATTTTCTTTATTTTATCAGTAGAATGGAGAATTTAGGCGATAAAAGCAAAAATCATAAAAACGAGCGGATTTGGAGCAAAAAGGAAGAAAATAATGCAATTTAGGCCGAGTCGCCGACGGCGAGATCGAGCCCGCCGACGGCGAGGTTACGAGGAGACATTTCGAAGGATTTATAACTCGTCTCGCCGACAACGAGCCCAAGCCCGCCGACAGTCGAGATAGCGCGGCTCGAAGATCTTCGAAGCCTCGCCGACAAGCCGAGGTAGTTCGTCGCCGACGGCGAGCTAGTTCAAATGGCACGTATACATCGAACCCGGACATTTTTCGAAGAGCCGCTTACACACCTCTTGGACCTTTGCTTACCTCTATATATGAGGCCGAAAATCGCCTTTTGTGTGCAATCTTTTAGTCTTTTGTCTAGTTTTGTGTGCAGTTGTGTGTCTTTAGTGAGTCTTTAGTGAGTTTAGTGAGTAATTAGTGAGTCGTGCTGTACTGGAAGGAAGAGTCAAAGGGACTACGAGGAGTCTGCTTGGGGATAAATCAAGATAAGTATTTGTATTTATTGTTTTCAACTTTAAATGAAATCCATGCTTAGTTTAGTTCCCATGCATTCTGAGTAGTTTATTTAGTCTTTCTCCTCGTTTATGAAATTAAGTGACTTGATGAAATTAAAATAGAGATACTTTTATATATTAATAAATTGTGATAATTTTTACTTAAAACTTAATTTACTTTTCAAACTCGGCCATTTGATTTGTTAAAATGTGTTGATTTACAACTATAGTAAAAATTACATCTGATATTCGGGGAATTCAAAAGCCTTGAAGGAAGGTGCAAATAAATAGGGAAATAATATCATCGGGCGTAGAATCGAGCATTTTAGTGTGACGTACTAAAATATTCAATTCGATCCTATTGTTTGAGAGCCGAAGTGTAGATGTTAGCCCTCAGGCGAGGGAACGTGGGAGCTCGAAGTGGCAATCGGTATCCTCCCGAC
This sequence comes from Papilionanthe hookeriana x Papilionanthe teres, assembly GCA_022702705.1. Lineage (NCBI taxonomy): Eukaryota > Viridiplantae > Streptophyta > Magnoliopsida > Asparagales > Orchidaceae > Papilionanthe > Papilionanthe hookeriana x Papilionanthe teres. The sequence continues at coordinate 50,840,206 of CM040431.1, forward strand.
CTAGCCGCAGATTCGCAATCAAACATAGTGATTAGTCAATATTCTTTACACTCTGACTAAAGGGTAAAGAATAGGAATGCTCCTATTTGTCACAATACCTTAAAATTATCTATTTAAATTCATCAATTACTTAAATTTCTAAGCAAGGGGAAAGATACTTTTTCCGAATAGTTAAGACTTATTTAGCAATTAGCTAATTTCCGCACTTTCAATACGTATTAATTTTCTACTTAGTTAAGTTACCTAATTAAAATACTTAGTTTACTTTATTGCGCTTAAATTTAGAATTCCAAAATTTCGTATACTATTTTAAAATTATTATTATTATTATTTTAAAATTAGTTGTTATTTAATTTTCTCTTTCCCCGTGGGATCGATAACCAAGACTCCACTAGAGCCTCGTATTACTTGATACGATATGTATACTTGCGTAAGCATCCACAACATAAACAATTACAATTCTATACATATAATATAACGGGGTCAAGTTTTTGGCGTCGTTGCAATTAAATTAAAAATATCATAATATAAAATTGTGGGTCAACTCACTGTGGTGAAGTGTCCTGGTTTTAGGCTTGGATTCTAACTCTGAAATTGAGCTCACAGAGAGGAAATGGCAGGGGGATTTCGATGGGGATCAAGTGCTCTGGTGTGGGGGAGAGTCCGGAGTGATTTTGGCGAGTTTCCTCAAGGTTTTTTGTTTAGCCTCTTTCATGGCCGAGAGAGGTGGGTTTAAATAGGAGAGGCTGGAGGGCCTCCTGTGGGGGCTCAAGGCTTCGGATCACCGCTCGGGGAAGAGAAGAACAGCCATGGTGGCCATTGTGCATGGGGCAACTCAGCAGAGGAGAATTTCAATGTTAGGCTCACATGGTGCTCTCGGGTGTGGTGTTTTTTGGTGATCCAAGCGGCTGGCCGGTAGGCATGGGTCACCCTCGTGTTCAGAGTGAGTCGTACTGGGGTTTTGTGTATTCAATCGGTAGTTGCTAAGTGTAAAGTGGTTGGATCAAAATGGAATGGGGCATGGCTAATTTTGGCTCAATTTGGTTAACTCATGTATTTGGGTTGGGTTCACCTTCCCATGACTTGGTTTTAGGCCGAGGGAATGAGTTAGGTTAACGAGTGTCAAAGGTGGGGAGGTCCCTTTCTTAAGAATATTTAAATTAGATTTGGGTTTAAGGGAGACATGATTAAGGCTAATGAATTTTAGGAATTATGGAAAGAGCCTCCCTCCTTTCCTATCTTGGGTATGGTGAGGTGCCCAAAGCCCTCATGGCTCCCATGTGGCTCATGCATGGCTTCATGGCACACCTTTGGCTTGGAAGAAGCTAAGTCAACTTTCATGAAAGAGGTTTTTAGGAATTTTTGTAATTTAGGGGCGATTTGATAGATTTGGCATATGGCTTAATTTAGAAAAATTTGATGGATCAATTAGAACTTAGGGATGATTTCAATTAAGGGTATGAT